>JARHVA010004591.1:420000-690000 GCA_037957365.1 Torreya grandis
TTCACATTTAAACTCAGATAATAAATTATGGAAACACAATTTAACTGGGGTTATTTATTCATATGCATAACTATTTTAAACTAGGGTTTATGGGATCATATACCTAGTTTTGGGTATGGCCAAGCTATCTGTAGTCTTAGGTATATAACCCTAGTTTATTTCTAAATTTAAAATAATGAAAAATGAAAACATTTAAAATTATTTACAAAAAATCATTATTATAATTCCATATAAAATATGTATGAATTTAAACAACAAAACCAACCTGGTAAAGAATATCCAAGTGATGATAATTGGTAAAGTTTACTTCCAAATTGTCCTCTAATCCTTTCTTTCTCCTCTACCTACCATGTCAGCTGAAGGAATTTCCTTATTCCCTCTTATCTTCCTAAATTATATTTTCACACTAACCAAACTCAAATATGTTCACCACAACTCCATGTAAATAATCATGAACTTAATGAATTTATCTGTGCATGAAAACCAACTATAGAATACTAGGAATAATTTCATGTTTTTCCTCATTCAATCCAAAATAGAACTAATTATTTTGTAAAATATCATTAGCATAATTCAATTCAACTCAAACCCTAATATATCGAACATCCTTAGTAATAATGATCAATTTAAGCTTTATTAACAAAACCATCGACTTCTATAATAAACATTATACAATAATAATAATTCCAATAACTATGTTGATTTAGCACAAAGGTCATTCAAACATTTGATAACCATTATGAACATGATTAATAATATTAACCACACTTTGATAACTATTTAAATTTAATAATCAACTAACACAAATATTTAAGTCCCCTTCCATTTAATAAAACAAGACATTGATTTTTCTAAATACATTCACACTCACTCAACTATAGTCATTTAGAGAAGAAAGATTATTTATAGAAACATTCACACAAATACCAAAGATAAAAACAAGGATAATTTAATATCCAAATCACATGTCACTATTACATAATCACATGAATTAATCTAATAAATATGACACACATAAGAATTTAATCTTTCTCATGCAAACACATAAATATATTATAGTATGGAAGTAAACCAAGCATATTCAAATCTAACAAATATAACAATGACTAAAATCATACTATAAGTCATATAATCAAACAATGATCACAACATATTATATTATTTGTGATGTGTTTGGATTCCTAGTTTTAATTATATCATCCCCTAACACCTCCATATATGTCACCCTCTCTGATGATGCCCTCCCTCCATCATAGTCTAAGGGATGGATATATTCTACATCCACCTTAAAAAAATAAAGGTAGTTATCCTGAATCAATATAAAATACATAATATACTACTGAAATGAACTAAATAAAAAGGATCATCATGTACATAACATACAAGTATAGCTAACTCAACTAGTTAAAAATCATGCAAATAAGCTACATATAACTGTTCATATATCAGTATATAATATCCAGCTTAACCAAAATAGTAATTAACCATAAAATATTGTAATCATTAGGTTATCAAATCTATAAAGGAATTAGGATGTAACATCCTTCCCCGTAAATCTGGTTATCATCCTAATGACACTTATTAAAAGATAAGTTCTAAAATTAAACATTATTCAACAAAAAATTAAATAATATCAAACAACATATTAAGTAGATAATTGTGGAAACCTCCTATAAAAATCATCATAATCCTCCCAAGTGGCACTATCTTCATAATATTAGTCCCACTAGACCTTGACTTATAACACTTCTCTATTATGTAGACTAATTTTGTGAGTGTCAATTATTCTAATTGGTTCTATTGTGACCATCCTAAGATCTAGAACCTATAAAGCATTCTAATTCAATTCATGAGAAGGATCAATAACATAATTTTTAAGATAATACACATGAAAAACATTATGTAAAAGAGAAAGAGATGGTGTAAAATCAAGCCTATATGTTACAAGATTGATTACTTTCAGAACCTTAAAGGGTCCCACATATATTGGTGAAAGTTTCATTGATTTACCAAACTTAATCCAACTTTTATAAGGCTTAACCCACAAAAATACTTTATCACCAATAGAAAACTGGCTTATAGTTCTTTTCAAATCATCATAAATTTTATTTCTATCATTGGCCTTGACCAACTTTTGCTTGATTTTTCTAACTTGGTCTTATATTTCCATAAGCATTTTAGGTCCAAATACTATTTTTTCTTCTAACTTGTCCCAATTGATTGGTATTCTACACCTCCATCCATATAATGCCTAAAAAAGAGCCATCTTCAACACTAATTGGTATGAGTTGTTGTAGGCAAATTAAACTAATAAAAGGTACTCTTATCACTTATATTGTTGATCTATATAATACATTTGAAGGAGATCTTCTAAAACTTTGTTAACCTAATCTATTTGTCCATCTATTTTTGGGTGATATGTAGTACTAAAATTCAATTACATGCCCAGAGCTAAATTTAGAGTCAACCAAAATCTAGAAATCATTCTTAGATCTTGATAAAAAAATGATCCATTCTTTAAATCCATGTAATCTTTACACCTCTTTTACAAATCTCTTTCAAGCATAGGTGCATCAACACTCAAATTACCTAGTATGAAGTGAGCTACCTTAATTAGTTTTTCAACTACCACCAAGATCATATAATGTTAGCTCCATGATAATGACAACCCTTAGATTCCATGCTAATTACCTACCACTTCCATTCTGGTATATCATGAGGATACAACAATCCTGTTGGATGCACATGCTCAACCTTCACATTATGACATTCTAAACAATGAGAAATAAAATTTGTTTCATCTTTTTTAATCCCTTTTTATACATATAAAGGTCTTAGTTCAGCCATGAGCTTAGTTACTCCTAGATGTCCTAAATAAGGGTTAATGTGCAATTCATTTAGCATCATGCTCCTAAAATTATCTTTATCATGCACATGCAACCTACCATTGTACCTCAAAAAGCCATCACTCTCTAATTTGATTATTTTAAACTTTGGATTCTGAGCATTATCTTATAATGTCTTCTTAACCTAATCATATAATTCATCTCTTAGGGATAATTTAATAACATGATCACAAAAAGTACTCCTGATAATAGCCAAGACTACTATTTACTTTCTATCACATAGGGCATCTATAACTCTTTTATTTATTATTAATATAGTTAATCTCAAAATTGTAATTAGATAACAATTCTAACCAAAAATTCTAACATGAATTTAGGTTTAGTTGTGTAAAGATATACTTGAGCCCAAGTTATTAGTATTGAACTCAAATGGTTTCCCCAATAGATAATGCCTGCAAACTTACAAGACATGCACTATTGTAGCAAGTTCCAGATCATGAGGGCCATAAATTACCTCATAAGGCTTAAGATTTATAGACTCATATGCTAAAAATAAACCATATTTCATAATAAATCCTCCAATTACATCCCCATATGCATCCTTGATTACTGATAATTGACCATTAGGATGGGGAACTCTTAGCATAGTTACTGAAGTAGGCCTTCTTTTTAGCTCTTGAAAGGCTTTTTCACACTTATTTGACCAAATAAAACTTTGATTATTTCATTGAAGAGAGGTAATTTGGTTAGCTATCTTTGATAAATTTAGAACACATTTCTTATAATAACTTATGAATCCCAAAAAAATCCTCACCTCATGTACATTTTTAGGCATTGGCCATTCCATTATGGCTCTTATCTTCACTAGATCAACTAAAAATTCATTTATGGAGATAATTTGTCCCAAAAATTTCACTCTCCTCTATAAAAATGCACACTTGACCATTTTTCCATATAATTTATGCTTCTACAAATATTGCAAAACTAGTTCTATATTTTGAAGATGTTCTTCCTCATTCTTAGAATATATAAGGATGTCATTTAGAAAAACCAACACAAATGGTCTAGATAATCCTTTAACATACTATTCATGAGATTTATAAATGTTGATGGAGACTTTGTTAACCCTAAAGGCAACACTATGAATTCATAGTGCCCATACCAAGTTTTAAACACTTTTTTAGGAATATCATCTTAAATTCTCAACTGATGATACCTTGATAGAAGGTCATTCTTAGAGAAAAATATTTCCCCTCCCATATAACAAAATATATCATCAATTCAAGGTATTGGATACATGTTTTTTATTTTCACCTTATTCAACATCTTGTAATCAGTACATAGGTGAAAAGTACCATCCTTCTTATTAATGAATACCATTGGTGCACTCTATTATGACACACTCAATCAAATCAACCCTTTTGATAATAAATCCTAAAATTAAGCCTTAAAAACAACCAATTATGTAGTTGTCATCCTATATGGTGCCTTTGATTATGAATTAGACCTAGTTATGATGTCAATCAAGAAATTAAACCCACATTTAGGTAGTAATCCAAGTTATTCCTATGGAAACACATCCTAAAAGTTCTTAAGAAAATTATAATCCTTTATGTATGGTTCCTTATATTCCTCCATATCATTTATTCTAAAAATAAATGCCTGGCATCCTTTCCTTTGAGCCTTCTTGAGTTGAAATGCATAAATTTGCCTAATCTTTAACTCTCTTTTATCACCCTAAAGTTGTGTCTACTTTCTAAAATCATCTTAACACTCAACCTTCTTGAGATAAAAATCAACCTTAGATTTATGCTCTATAGGCCAATTAACTCTTAGGGTCACATCATATGACCCTAATGGTGTAGCATATAGATCCACTATTATAGTGAATTTAGGTAACCTAATCTCTACTTTTGCTAGACACTTATCAACTTTAACCTTTAATTCATTTACATACTATACTGACCATGCATTTTCTATAATCTCAACTTTTCTAGACAACTTATTAAGCATTATAGGATTAATAAAATATTTAGTAACCCTAATGTCAATCAAAATTGAAATTAGATAATCAAATAAAATATCTATCAGTTCAATAGGAGATGCTTAGAATTTAGTTTAATGATTATCAACACCTGCATAAATCCTCTACTAAATAGTTCCTTATTTTGAATCAAATCCCTTATTATTACCATTAGATTTACCTTGATTACACTCTCTAGTGTAATGGTCAACTCCATAAATGAAGTAACCTCTAGGTGCTCCTCTTTTATTTGACTACTAGTTTCCCTTAAAACCTCCCTTAAAATCATTTCTAGTTTTCCTATTTTATGAGCTATTATTGAACTTAGCATTTTGGTTCTTAAACTAATTCTTGGAGTCTCCACTCATATTTTAATTCTTATTTTAAAAAGTCATTTTAAGACCTTAAAAAAAATTCTTGAACTTATCTCTGACTTGAGCAAGATATTTTAGCTTTTTCTCCTACTTGACTACCTTCTTGAAGACCTAATCCATGGTAGATGGCCCACACACATATACCTCACAACTAATTTGGGTTTTTAATCCCATAATGAAATTCATAATTTTAAACCTCTCATCCACATGATATTGAGGGACATACTTTATGAGCTTAGGGAATTTCTCCCATTATTCATTCAAAGATAGGTCTCCTTTCTTAAGGTTCTAAAAATCTATCATCTTCTAATCAAAATATAACTAAGAAAGCCACCATGGCCTAAACAATGTCACTAAATATTCCTAAGTGGTGGTGGTAGAGTCGATATTCATCTTGACCTTTTTTATTTTCCGACCAAGTTGTTACTTCTCTAGCAATCTGATATGCTCCTCAAAAAAATTTATTGACTTTGAAGAAATTTTTAATCGTAATATAATTATCCATCTCTTTTAGCCACACTTTATCTCCATCTTCCAAAATGGTTCCATCAAACCTGGGTGGATTCACCTTTTTCATATCCCATGCCAACTCTATAGCTAGTCAAGCTCTAATATCTTGTGGCACTTCCTCATGCCTCTATTCTTGAGGATTTTCTTTCTCAATAGGATGATCTTCAGGTTCTTATTGAACATTTCCCTCAAATTTCCCATACACTTCTTATTCTAAGGCCATGATTTAGTCCCTAGTGTCATGCATGGCTGCAAGGATCTAATCCAACTTTTTAGCTTGCTCAGTGGTGAATTGATTTAGATCCAAATGAGGGTTGGTGTTTGAAGTACCCTCAACTCTAGGTCAAGAAAGCACCATTATTCTTCCTATTTAATAGGATAATATATTTGCATTAGTGGACTCATTAACTCCTAGAGTTTGATCCTCAGCTTTGATACCACAATGTAACAACCCCACTAGGTTTTATTAAAATAAGATAATTTTTTTTTAATATTTACATAAATTCAATACATAATTCCATTACACTAAAAACATACATAGTGATCTTTAAATAAATACATTATTTTAATTTAAACAAATAGCAAGGTCAAGAGCTAATATATTTAGTTAATGATCACAAGATCATAAGATCAAGTTTAATATTGAATATAAAAATGAATACTACATTTATTTCATTAAAGTATATTTAAAAATTTATCCACAATTGATACAATATTATGACCAACTATTGTAATGGTATATATGAATAAATAGTAAAATTTCAACATAATACATGTTTTAATAATAAATTACAATGATACAATTCTCCACGGATCATGTGAGTCTCAATGAACTCAAATATCCATAAGTAATCATGAGTGTAGTCACTAGTGAAGTATTATTGATGGGATAGAGAGCATCATCTAAGTTCTTTTCCACACTAACCATGGACCATATATCCCCTACACAATCTCCCAATTAGGGAATGAACTTCTCTTCATGGATGGATAGATAATGATAGTGCAGGAATCAAGAGTGACAATTAGAACCCATGTGTTATAAGATAATTATTACATGCAATATATCATAAATAAATTTATTCTAACATATCATACTAAATATGTAAAGTAAATCAAATAGATGAAATGATAATGTTTAACCATAAAGATTAATTTAATAAAAAAATTCTCATAGTTATTTGATCTCAAGGATTGATCAATTTTATACATAACACTCAATCAGATTACATAATTTTTGTGTATTAGTGACACTATTTAAATAAGATAAATCCATCTCTCTTTCTTATATAGGGCCATTAGTACAAATTGGTTAATATATTTAATAATACTGAAACCAATAGACTTCATAATAAATTTTCCCTACTAGTAGATATAATATGTGATAAACTAGGAAATCTCAAATACATTCATTTAATCCATCAAATGCAATGTAATAAACCCAAACATCTAATTTATTTATATCATAATAAAATCAGATATATAACTAGATTTAAAATAGTCATCAATAAAATCAAACCATCTAGGTAAGATTATAAATCATGACATCAAGTTACCAAAATATTAACTTGAATCTCTAACTTTATGTTATTCATACATATTTTTAACATTAATTACCAGCTTATTAATTTATTTCCATATGTCAAAATACATCAATAATCTTTTCAAATACTAACAACATCTATATGGTTTGTAGTTAATCTCAATTAACACATAATTAGATGTTCCTCCAAACCATTATACACACATTTACTTTTAGCCTAGATAACGAATGCACTCAATTTCCTTTGTTATAACATGTAATATTTTTAAGTATTTAACAGAATATGAATATCTACATATGGTATACATAAATTAGATTTGTATTGAATCAACAAATCACAAGTATGCCATATATTTCTTTACACATTCAATCACTTGGATAAATCTTATAGTAGTTAATCAACAACTAGTATATACACTTGTATATGGTATACTCTAAATAGATAAAAGTTATGTCCATGATCTAGGAGTATCACACATAATTATATAATAAAACTTATCATTTATAACAATTTTTTTGATAATTATAAGCAAACACTAAACTATCATAATTCAACTATGTTCTATATGATTATACTCAATAATCCATGACTTGTATATCAAAATACACACAAACCTATATATGAACTAAGCCATGTCTATATTATACATATTTATTTATATATAAAGATATATTTCAAAGGCATGTAGTCATATAAATGAATTCAACCAAATATAGATAGATATAGTTGAATATAAGGCAAATGTGTGTGTGTGTGTGTGTGTGTGTGTGTGTGTGTGTGTGTGTGTGTGTGTGTGTGTGTGTGTGTGTGTGTGTGTGTGTGTGTGTGTGCTTATAAAGTTTTTAAAATCTATATCTATGATATCTTAACATAAAAACAGACACAAAAATTGGGTTTATATAATAGTATCTTTACTATTGATTATATATATTTTATCATCCACACCAAAATGAAAACTCTACTAATATAACCACAATAATAATCAATTGACATATAATCTCCATTTTCAGTTCTACACAATATAATCACAATTATATATATATATATATATATATATATATATATATATATATAGGTCACTATAACCTAAACATGATTTATACACACACACACACACACACACACACACACAACTTATGCATATCTATAGGTCCTCAAATATTTTACCCAATACCCATAGATTATATGTATATGCCCATGTATATTTATTCATTTTTGGTTATTCATATATTTCATGAAATGAACCCAACATTCATAAGTTATTCTAAAAAGAGTTAAATTATCTTAAAACTTAAGTTCTTAAGAGAAAACGTCTATCCTAAATTCCATCTCAATTTTTATACTCAGTAGTTCCCTAGTTGGGTTTTTGTTACAAAATATCAACTAGGTTTAAACATATCAATCACTCAATTTAATATTATATTTAAGACAAATGATTGTATAGATAGGGAATGATTCTACATTATTACTTGAGCTTAAACCAAACCCCAATTATCTATTTAAAATAACTTTAATAAATCCAAAGGTTTATGAATTTACCTTGGGCATCTATGGCAGGGCATTTTTTCATCAAAACCTCAACTTTAAATTGTTTACATAGATAATCTCAAGTTTTCCCTAATCTACTAGTCTATGTTTAAAAGACTAAAATTTACATGTTGAAACTCAACTATTAAATTATGACAATATAATTTATATTTCATATCCATACAACTAGGTTTATTAATTCATATACATAGCCATTTTAAACTAGGGTTTATGGAATCATATACCTAGTTTTGTGGATGGCCAAGTCATCCATAGTTCCAGGTTTATAACCCTAGTTTTTTCTAAATTTCAAATAATGAAAAATGAAAACCCTTAAAATATTTACCATAATTAATTTTTATAATTCCATATAAAATATGTAAAAATTTAAACAACAAAACCAACCTGGTAAAGAAGATCAAAGTGATGATAACTATTAAAGTTTGCTTCCAGATTTCCCCTAATCTTTTCTTTATCCTTAGTCTATAGTGGCCCCTAAAATCATCTCCTTCTTCCCTCTTATCCTCATGCATTCTATTTTCATGATATCCAAAATTAAATATATTCATGACAACTCCATGTCAATAATCATGAACTCAGTGAATACATCTATGCATGAAAACCAACTACATAATACTAGGAATAATTTAATGTTTTCCCTCATGCAATCTAGAATAAAACTACTTATTTTGTAAAATGACATGATTATCATAAGTCAACCCAGCTCAAACCCTAATCTCTTCAACATTCATAGTAATAATGATCCTTTTTAAACTTTATTAACAAAACCATAGACTTACAAAATAAACATTACACATAATAATAATTCCAATAACTATGTTGATTTAGCATAAAGGTCATTAACACATTTTCTAACCATTATGACCATGCCCAATAATATTAACCACACTTTGCTAAATATTTAAATTTAACAATCACCTAACACAAATAGTTAAGTCCCTTTCCATTTATCAATGTATTTATAAAATAAGACATTGATTTTTCTAAAGACATTCACACTCACTCAGATATAGTCATTTAGGGAAGAAAGATTGTTTATAGAAACATTCACATAAATACCAAAGATAGAAACAAGGATAATTTAAGATCTAAATCACATGTTATGATAACATAATCATATGAATTAATCTAAGAAATATCACACACAAGAATTTAATCTTTCTCATGTAAACACACAACAATATTATAGTATAGATGCAAACCAAACATATTCAAATGTAGAAAACATAATAATGACTATAATCATACCATAAATCATCTAATCAAATAATGATCACATCATATTATACTATTCATGGTGTGTTTAGGTTCTTAGTTTTCATTTTGTCATCCCCCAATTCCTCTATCTATGCCACCCTCTCTGATGATGCCATCCCTTCATCATAGTCTTAAAGATGGATCTATATTACATCCACCTCAGAATAGTAAAGGTAGCTATCCTTAATAAATATAAAATCCATAATATACTGCTAAAATGAGCTAAATAAACATGGTCATCATGTACATAACATACAAGTACAACTAACTCAACTAATTAATATCATGAAAATAATCTATATATACCTATCCATACATTAGTATATAATATCTAGCTTAACCAAAATAGTAATTAACCAATCGATAACCATAAAATTGACTAATAAATAGGTTATCAAGTCTAGAAAGGAATCAGAATATAACACCCATGACCAAGATATGGTATAATAATATGAAGGAATCACCATGATCTTATTATCCTTTGATGAACTTTTCATGTGGAAATAAGTTATTGGGCATGGTTAGCCATGTTTATTCTCTCCCATGGCCAAGAAATGAAAGAACAAGAGGGAGGCAATCCCCATGTTCTTCTTCTCCTTTGGTAGTCCTTTTGAGTTGGAAATGTTTTATTTGGCATGCTCAACTATTCTTATGCTCTCCCATATCCAAGAGATGTTATAGTAAGAGGGAGGCATCCCAATGTTATTATTTTTCTTCGACAAGGATTTTTATTGGTAATATGTTATTTGGCATGATCTACCATGTTTATACTCTACCATGTCCAATAAATGATATAAAAAGAGGGAAGAATCCCCATGTTATTATTATCCATTGGTGGGCCTTTTTAGTGTTATAAATATGTTATTAATGCCTTTTATCATTTTATTTTTGATAATCTATTTTGTTTTTCCTTTTATGTTTGTGTGTGTTTGGATACCAATGAGTCTTATATAGGTGTTTCTTAGTGATTAACCCTTGACAAACCTTAGATCTCATCCCAACCTTGTTTACTAACTTGTCCACCTTAAACCATGATTTGAATATGATTGGATTTTATATTCTTAGGATTGGGGGTGCTTAGGTCAGCTACCAATGATGGAAAATATATTGGAGGCAAATCTCTCATTTGGTTAACCTTGTAGTTGATTATGGAGTTCATTTGTATACCAAATCATTCAACACTTCTGTATATATTTTTAGATAAATTATATCAGTTAGTTAAGATCCTTTTTATTTTAATTATTTAATGTAAAATATGTACATAAATCAATTAAATTATAATAGACATTGAAAAATAGAATGATGATTCTATATCTCTTACTTAACCTTTATATGGATTGTATCAGACTATAGAAGTAATGAACTGATAATTTTATATTAAAAATTAAAATGTAAATTTTAGTTGAACATATATTTCTCTCTATTTTTACATTTATCTAAAAATAAGAGTTATCTCTCTCAAAAAATTCAAATTTCATTGATTTATGTGAAGTTAAGAAAGGATATAAACATTTGTATAAATTTTACTCACTTTTAGTCATTCAAAATTTCAATTTTTTTACTATACTATAAAATAGGGTTAATAATGAAATTAATAAAATGAATGTTATAATTTTAAGCCTTATAGGTTAATTCATATGAATTTTTAAAATTTCACAACAAAAACTCCTTATACCTCCTTTATAATATAGTCCCAATTTATCTAACTTATTCACACTTAAAATGGTGCTTAGGAGGACATATAATAATTTTAGTATGAAATTATCTATTTACTAAGTTTGATTCATTTTGTTTTAGTTTTTTATTTACTGGTTTAATAGATATGATTTTCTTTAAATTATTGCTATGTAGGGAATTTTTTATCAGGTGCAATCCCTCTTGGAGGAAACTTACTAGTTTATATAGGGAAACTATTAAAATACTAGCATTAGTACTCCATAGGACCATGTGTTATTTATATCTTAGCATCAAAGGGGGTTGGTATGGTTAAAGTTAGCTTGGGAGACACACATTCTATTAATCACCCCATGTGAATGGGGCTATGACTAGCCATGTGGCATGGAAACCATGTGTCTATAAAAGCCAATAGTTATTCATACTAACCACCAAGAATTCATAATTAAATAATTGTTTTCATGATACTAAAAATCAAACTATGACATTTATAAACAATTAATCCTATACATGTTAACTTCATTCAAACATGTAGGGTTTTTTGTATGAATAATTTAGGTTATTTAAAGACTAAGGAGTGGGATGGCACCAAATGGGATCCCATATTTTTTTAGTTTTATTCTACATGAATTAAGTTTTAAATCTTGAAATTATGTATTTCACTTGATATGGCCTCTTTCTAAGGATGAGGTAATTTTTTACCATTTTAGGATTGTGCGAGATCCAAGAAACCCCAGAATAGGTATAACATAATGAGTAAGTGCACAAATTTATGGGACAAAAAGTGGCCTACCTATGAACATGATTTCCCTAAATTTCAAAAAATTGAACTTTTGTTGATAATTTGAGATATCTACACTCCAAATTTGAAGATGGTGTAAGAACATAAAATATAAAATTTTGAGTCTAGTTTCCAAAACACTAATTTTTTAAAAAATGGTTAAGTATAAATAGGTCAAAAATCTAAAATTTGAATAGGAAATCCTATTTTTTTAGAAAACATAGTAGATATATGGGCATGTGGCACACCATTTTTTGTGTAGCATTTAATATTCTTTGAAACCCTTTGATGAAAATTTAGATAAGGTCTTATAGTTTTTTACCTATATTTTTTCATTAAATACTTTTTTTATGAATTTTACAAGTAAATAGATCCTAAAAATTGAGAAAAAATGGATAGCCATCTGTGTGACGCATCTAACTACTTAAAAAAAAAAAAAAAAAAAAATTAATGTGTGTAAAATTAGGCCTAAATTGTAACCATATAACTTTTTTTTCACTTGGATCAATGAAAGACAAATTACATGAACATGTGTATGCATTTATGTTTGTAGAATGTAGTGGCCTAAAAAAGGTGTAGTTATAAATTAGCATAGTTTGAAACCTTAAATTAGTCCAAAAATTATAAAAATGATATTTTTGGAAAGATGAGAGCATGATCATTGTGATGGTATTAAGATTTTGAATTTTAACATTGAAATTATTAGTGTATTTAGAAATCAAGGTTTAATTTTGTTGTTTTTAATCATAACTCTCAAAACTCAATTTTCCATTGATAGGTCCAAGCCTTTGGCTTAGGAATCCAAGCCATTTGCAAGCCAAAAGGCATGGGATTTAAATTCAAATTCAAATAGCATGATTGTGTTAATATATAATGTGATCATTTTAATAGATAACATGATCATGTTAATTTAAAAATAATAACATGATCACATTACTATTGTTTTTAAAATTAAATTAGTGAACATGTAGATGGAGTGAATGTTGGTTAATAGGTAATGTGATCACATTATTAATAATTTGATGATGTTATTGATAACATGCTCATGTTCCTATTATTTTTCACATAAAATCATGTGGGAGTTTCACATGAAGGCAACTTTGGCCAGAAGCTTATATTTAATACTCTAAATTTTAAGTATAAGTTTTTATACTTTAAATTTATTTTAGTAAATATAAGAAATTAGGATCACTCTGTATTTGATAGATTTGGTTTCATAGTTTCACACCTTATGATGTGGAAAATAGTTTTTAAAAATTTAATTTTGTCAATGCTTAGGCATTTTCAGTGTTTAGGTATTAAACATAAGGATTTTAGTACATAACTTTTGCAATGGATATCCATTTTTGGTAAACATATAGTCATTTTTTGGGTTTATATCCTTTCTAGATTAATTCTTGGCATTTATAAAAGTCCTAGGTTTGTCAAATTTGAAGTTTAAAAAATACTCACTTTGAAATTGATCCAAAGTGGTATGACTGGGGTAGTGTAGGTTAAATTGATGACTTGCACATATCAAATGACCACATTGTGTTAATTTCACTTGTTCATCATCCCTCCCTCATCATTCATCACTTTTTACTCATCCCTCATTACCCCTAATCACTCTCTCATTATTCTTCATTGTCCCTAATCACTCTCTCATTGAACTTCATTATCCCTAGTCATATCTAATCACTCCCTTATCATCCATAATCACTCCTTTATTTACCCTCACTATCCCTCATCATCCCTAATCACTCCTTCCCCATCCTTAATCATACCTAATCACTTTTTTCCTCATCCTTCATCATCCCTAAATACTTTTCCATCCCTATTCACTCCCTCCTCATCCCTAATCACTCCCTCATTGACCTTCATTATCTATCATCATCTCTAATCACTCATAATTATCATCCATAATCACTCCCTCCTCATCCCTCATAATCCCTAATCAATCTTTCTTCATCCCTCATCATCGCTAATCACTCCCTCATTAGCCCTCACCATCCCTCATCACTCCATCATTAACCCTCACCATCCCTAATCTCTCCCTCATCATTTATCATAATTATATAATCTAAATATATATTTGATTATAATAATATGTTAATTAATCCATTATAATATAAATTAAATATTTTCTAAGACTTTTTATGTTGTCAATACCTATTTGTGATAGTCAATTTTATTACTGAATGAATTGGATAATTTTATAAATTTGTAGTCAAATAACATAAGTACTAACATAAAATAGAGTCTAAATTTTAGTTCTTTGAATTATCTTTATTATGAATCTGGCTGATGAAACTTTATTTAGTTCTACATTTGGTAGTTTGGTTTAAAAGATAAAAATTAAACACAAATCTCTTGTATAATATTCTAATTATGAGAAGATTTAAATCAAATGCAAATTTATATAGTGTTTCCCATTATTGTATGATTTAAATCTTGGTTAGGTTCACACATTCACTCCTTGTGTGTGTAATGTGTCCTAAATATTTTATATCTTTCATGAAAAATGAACATTTGTTCATGTTATCATAAAAATATGTTTCTGCAAAATGTGAAACACTAGTTCAACATGGTGTATATGTTCAACCCATGTTTTCTAAATATTAAGATGGCATCAAGGTAGATTAATAAAATTACATAATTAAAGGGCCTAAGTATGTCGTTCAACATATTGAAATGAATGATTTCATTACATGAGTTAACCTAAAAGGCATAACCAACTAGTCAATCAATCTTTTCTTTATTTTTAAGACTATATTCCAAATTTCTAGAGGTTTAACATGAATATGATGATACCCAAACTTAAGATAAATTTTGGAAGATATGGAATAAAAATTCCTTAATATTTAGATGAGGATTATAGATATTCACTTTAATATTGCTAATATTTTTTTAATTGATTCACATCTTTAGCACAAACATAATTGGGATTCTACAAGGTAATGAATTGGGCATGATGTGTCCATTATCCATGATTTCATGGATCTAAAACTTGATCTATTCATTTTATATAAATGATATGTTGTATAAAGAGGTTTGAGGTAAATTTAGTTAAGCGATCAAATCAATAGTATTGTTTAGTGTACAGTATGTAAGAACTTATTTAGGTGACTAAAATATATCCTTGTATTCATCTAGTTTATGGTTTAATTTTTTTGTCTTTATTACTATTTTATAAACCACACTATGATATGGTGACATGAGGATGTTATTACATTTAATTCTTACCATCAATCGTATACTTCTAACTAGAACTGATAAGATTCTTACACTTCTTATAACTAATAATGGAAATCTTATGAACTAACTATGATATATGGCATTTTAGATCATGACAATCTATCAAAACATTTCAAGGATTTAATTCATAGAATACATGTCAATAGTAAATATATGGTTGAGCACATTTAAAACATCACACACCTTTAATGGCTAGATGTCACAAAGGATTACATCTTTTAAATGTTTGATTTTGTACACCAAGTGACACTACTAGGTGATCCATTTATCAAGACCTATATTAGATCATACACTAGCATATGGTTATGGATGATGTATAAATTTCAAGTTTAATTTTTTTAAATAAGCTTTAGGATAAATTAAATTCTTCTGACTTCCATTGGAAATGATGAAGTGTATTGGCTAACCCTTTATCTACATTATTTAATGAAACACTATTTTTAATTCATATAATTTATTATTTGGGGAAGTAGATATGTTTTTAGTACCGTCCATATCATTGGGTTCATAATATATTATCTACTTGACTTTTTATAGTGATAGATAGCTTGTACCCACTTCTTGAGATGTGCAAGTAAAGAGATCATAGTGTGACACTCTTCATTGGATTGAATATTGAAAATATGAATTAAGCACCACTTTCCAATCTTGGAATACTTATTCTAATAATTTTAAAATTATTTTCCACTCTCTAGTATGATTACTCAATAAATAAACATACAAGTAGAAGCACTTACATGTAATAATTATATCATAAAAATGTCCTTGTATGGAAATCAATTGATTGGTTTTAGTAAATCACATAACTTGGTGATCCTCATGTATTTACTACCCATTTTTGGTGCTATGGTGATTTTACTTACTTTTTTTATGGTAGATTTTTAATTGTGAATTACATCATTTTCAAGAGGCCCATATTTTTTCATAGGTGTTAAATATTTATGTTTCAAATTTGCCTCCACATCATTTTAATCACTATGTATTATATTTTATGATAGCACTCAACTCTCTACTTGTAGCTCCTAACATTGTTAAACCCCAAAAAAATACCACCATCAAGGTATTAGATGGAGTGATTAAGTATGAGGAGGGATTGAGTAGAGATGATGAGGGAGTAGATAAGGATGATGAGGGATGGTGATGGTTAATGAGGTAGTGATTAAGGAGGATGAGGGAGTGATTAGGGATGATGAAAAATGGTTAGGATTAATGAGGGAGTGATTAGGGGTAATGAGGGATGAGGAAAGAGTGATTAAAGATAATGAGGTATGATGAATTAGTGATTAGGGATGATGAGGGATGGTGAGTGTTGATGATCAACTACCCTATTCTCAAAATGGGGAGCCTCCTTTATTAATTATTTAAAATGCCTAAGATGTCAAGCTTAATAAATCATTTGACTACATATAAATTTGTTTTAATTTACCAATGATTTTGCTTTTGTAATTTCTAATTAATTATTAATATTTTAGTTCAAATTAATGCTTAAGAATCTTTAAAGTTAATACAAGTTTTCCCCAAGTTTTTCACTCAATAATGAATCACTAACCATTGACACTCCAAAAATGTTCAGACAAACCTTCGCTAAAGATGTTCAACCTAGTTATTCAATCGGCATGAATGCAACAAGATTCACCTAATTTTATTAGACTAACCTTATATTTTGTTTAAATAATTTACTTGCACATTTTTCATTTAAACATGTTTTAATTTTCTTAAGATGAGAATTTGAAATTTTTAGAATTCTAACTTAACTTCTCACTTGACCTCGTAGTATGTCATTTTAAAATAATAGTTTATGACTCCTCATAGGACATCAAAATTAAGATTGTGGTCTAAAAGATAGATTTCCACCTTTTCAAGCTTCACAATACCTTAGAGATTCATCACACCCTATGAAAGACACTTGGAGTAGATCTACCAATTTCATGAGTTACATGACACCATCTAGAGATCTTGTGAGAAGACTAGCCATTAGAATTCAAATCCAAGGCTATGTGTCAAGATCTTATCCCCTCATAAGAAAATATATTCAATCTGAGCCACCACATATCCCCCATGCACCCCACTACTATCTAGAAAACCACAAGATGTCACCACATGTCTTAAGAATGACTAGCTAGACCTAAACAACCTTTCGAAGTGATGCATGTTCCCTTCAAGGTCATCTGATATTGATGGATTTCCACACTATGTTGCATCCATCTAGATATCATGAGATATTTCAAGGAAGACATGTTCTTTTACTTGAGCCATCCTATCTAATTTTGATGATGTACAATTGTTTGAGGATCCTTCTAAGAGCAACACATGGTAGTAGAAAGAATAAAGGCCCATGAGAGTGAAACATGTACCATTTAGACTCGCATGATGATGCCATATGTTATTCCTACAAATATATATCCCAAGATCAACTATATCCCCTCTAAAAGTGATGAGTGTCTACCTTGGGCATGTATGATGATACCATATGTCATTCTTGCAAAGTTGTATTTTAGATCCACTAGATCATCTCCAAGAGAGACACGTGTCTCCATATGAGCCATGTTATTAGTGCCAATTTTCCAATATTTTTCTTGGAGCCTTTCAAAGGTGACACCTATCAATCTAATCCATGATTACATTTTGATAAATCCACATCATGAAATAAAACCCCAATTTCTTATGAGAGTGATAAATAAGACTCCCTTGACCAATCAAAACCAAAAGGCCACCCAAAATCTCACCATGAATTATAAAATACCATGTGGAAAGATACAAATGAGTCATCACATTGGGCTACATTTTGAGAGCATGTGAGCAATCAAAATATTCCACATGTATAGACTTTGAGCCAACTAAGCAACCTAGTCACATTCAAGCCTTGTAAATGACTAGTTGGATCCAAGGTGGTATGCCACATGTCAAAAGGTGGAAATATTTATTTTTAAATGTAAAATTAATGGAAAATAAAAGTTAAATCAGTGTTAAATTTTAATTCTAAAGAAATAAAATGCCAAAATCAATAGTTTATAGAGGTTTAAATGAAAAGTTGACAAGCTCACCATTAATACAACATGAGCTAAAATTACCATCTACACTACATTAATCAAAGTAATATTTCAAAAGGATACTAAAATAATCTATTGCTACTTACATTTATATTTAAAGCTCTATGTGTTTTCTCTCCCTCTCTCTATTATCTGCATTATCTTAGTGTGACAAAGCTTAAGCTATTCATAGATTACACCCATGCCACCATTATTAGAGATCTAAAAGTTGCAGAGAGATAACAAAGGGTGTTGGTTACTACCTATAATATTTTATAAATGTCACAAAAAGGTCCCTCCACCCTAGATAAAATCATCTTTGTCAGAAATGATGATTTCTTATTCTAATATGGTAATTTGATTGTTTTCAAAGACATAAAATTTATCCCCAAGGCCATAAACTTGGGGGGAATGCATTAAAACAACATCTAATTTAATGTAATATTTATGAGTCTAATAAAATGCCTCACATAATCCAATTGGCTTTAGACAATCTTGTAATCTAATCTATCAATATCTATAAGACTGTAGTGAATCTAGAGGTCATGCCATACACTGACCTAATATATGGCATATTCAGGAGGATAAGATGTGAGGATGAGTTTCTCAAGTTTAGGAACTAAGTGATCCTAATCACCTTCATATTAGGGCCAAGATTTGAAAATTACTATGACCTACTTCTACCACAACTAGAGCATCATTGACAACTAGTACAAGGCACATAAACAAGAGATAGTCTTGTCTTCATGGGTGACTAACCCAATCAAGGTTTTTTTCATGGATGAACAAAGGAATATACCCATTCATAAATTTAGGAAGGGAGTCAAGATTGGCCTCACCCTCCTTAATAGGATATATGGTGATGCACACATAGGGTATATAGACATTAGAACTATCCCCTACTACAAATAATCTTAGAGGATCGGTAGACTCCCTCACTTGGGGATATCATTAGAAAAAACCTATTATATGAAATAAAGGTCACCTAAAATAATGGGACCCCTTTCTACATGATGAGTTATTTACTAGATTCAATCTATCAACTACCTAGCTAGGTCAAAACTCATGGTCCCTTTAGCAACCAAAGGTTGTGTCCTAATTATTCTTCACAATGCATATCCACTACTTCAATAATAACATAAAGGTGATTGTAAAATATTTTTTACCTAGTTATTTACAAATCCATCACCTAGTTTGAAATGACAAGAGTTCCCCCAGATGTTAGACAAACACTAAAGGAAATGGGAAGCTACTAGCTCTACCCTGATTACACAATCATTAGGATATAAGGGGTAATGGTAGTTCCCATCATGTTACTAAAATACATACCTATGAAGTTATCTAAGGTAGAGATGGCCTAATAACTACTACATGGAGTTGATGGCATCTTTAAGAGTAAGAAGAAGATAGTCCCCCGAAAGACTCCTTAAAATCTGAGGATAACTACAATCACAAAATGGTATGATGTCATTGTAGCTATAAGGCATAGAGACTCATACCTATTTCCCAAAGATGTTTTTCAATCCTAGGACCCAAATAATGTATTACCAAGCACCTCTTAAAATTCAGGAAAGACATGGCTATAGAGTGTAAACATTAGGAAGAGGAACATGAATGGGTTTACAAGGATGCCATGAATGATGAGGTGGTCCTCAAAAATGCAACCAAGAAGAATATATAACTTTAAATGAGGTTGGACAGAGAAAATAATAAATAAGACATTGTAAGGCCTCAAACACCACTAGCCCATGGAATTATATTTGATGCAAACTATGAGGAAAGACAATAAGAAGAGAATGAAGACAACATTCCTCTTATTAGGAACAGACCATGAAGAGCTCCATTATATGCTACTTTAAGTAATTATAGCATGCCTCAAAGCTTTGACCAATGAGAAGCCAGTATCTAATTAGACCCCTCCCAAGGGCCTACATTAATTTCTACATATACTATGAGAAATAACCTAGAGAGCTCAGATAAAACCAATATTGATGTCATTGACCTCAAGGAGTTGTGATAAAGAATCAAATTTTATATGGAAGAGTTATAGGCATTATTTGGAAGAAATATTGAAAAAGTCTACAAAAGAAAGAAATCTCCTAGGAATACCATGAGAGAGGTAGTGCCTCCTCCATTAGCTCCCCAAGATCCTACTATAATTACTCCCCCCTAACTTATTCTTCAACTATTTATACCTCTACTCCTAATTTTTCTTCCACTTTTTCTCCCCATACCATTAATTCTCAATTAGCTCTATTATCTTCAATTGCTATAGCTACCTCAACCTATTACTTAATAGACACTATCACAAGATAAGTTGGTTCCTTATTTAGATTCACCTTTACCCATTTCATTGTTCATTCTACTTCAAACATAGATTCTTCCTAGATAACAAATCAAGTTCCTCACTTACTATTGGTTCCCCTGTGCTTACAAATCCATTGAAACCTATCTCAAGGATGTTCCCCTTTCATATGCCACTCAACATCACCACAATCACTAAAATGAATGTACCATCTAAGTTACCTTCATTAATTCTTGACATGGGCCCTTAAAAATAATTATTTGACCTACTTGGGTAGCTTGACCCCACAAACCTATACATCCCTACCACAACCTTGGCCTCTTCATCCTCCACCCAGGCTCCCCAATTATAGCCACCTCCCACACAACCATCTATTGATGCCCCAAATTAGGTTAGGGATATCATATAGGTATTAAGGTAGGTTAGGCCTCAATTAGTCTTTTCTTCACCCAAATTTTGCATGAGGTTTGATGTAGCCATAAGAACCATGAAGAGGGTGGTTAGAAGATACGTTGAGTAGCCATAATCAAGCTCGACTGTTGTCCATGAGAGTGAAGATCCCCTCTTCACTCTGATAAGGAAAATAAAATTTGGCCCTAGAGAGGTAAATTAATAGTCATATGACCTTGTGCCCTTAGTTTAAGCATAACAAGAGTCTACAATTACCTTGATGAAGGGAATGTAGCAAGATCTAAAAATGTTGAAGGAGCAAACATTACCAACTATGTTGGAAGGTACTTTAATTTTAGTAATAAATGATGTTATTAATGTCTTCAACTTGTATAAGGTCAACTCACCAGATAGGTATATAGGGCTCTAGTTCCACCTCTCATACATACATACATACATACATACAACCTCCGTCTATGTCTATTATATACGTGACATGAGTGATTGCCTATATATATAGGGGCCCAGAATAGATAGGATGTTCACATCAAGCATATGACCTATTGTGACATGAGTGATTCTCACATCAAGGAGAAAGATAGATAGGGGGTCACCATATCTCCATATCTAATTCATATAATAATATATCTATAGGGGGATGAAGAAGAGGTAGGAATATGGGGTTCTACAATCCAAAGTGGTCATCAAAATTTACCAAAAGGTTTCACTTTATGATGCCAATTTTGCAAACTTGGCTAGATTTACAAGAAGCAATAAGTTCCCTAACCTCAAAGTTTTACCACTTGAGGAAATTATTTCTACACAAACCATCCTAATTAATATAATAAGGATCCTAAAAATATGGTTGGATCTAGTCAAGGATGATACCACATCCTTGGAGAAAATCAAATTCAAAATATCTTTGCTACTAAAGGACACCATGGTCATCAGGGTGACTAAGCCTAATGTCTCATTCATGGATGATAAAGAGTTAAAAGCTTAGATGAAGGTATTGGTCACTATATTCTAAAAATATGTAGCTAGTGAAAATATTTATATAGAGGTGATGAATATTGTGGCATTTACCAATCAAAGGCTATAAAAATTAGAAGCATTTAAGGAAGCATTCAGGCATGTGCTTGCAAAACATGAGAAGTTCATTTAGGAGATACCTAACTTATTTTGGCCAATGATCTTAGAATGTGCTCAAATCAACCAATATTAATAGGCATGTGTATAGGTATGGAAAAAGGAAGAGGTGGATAAAAATTAAAGACAGCAACAACAACATGCATCTCAACAACCTCTAGGGCCTTAGAGAATATTTTGTTTCATTTTGTAAATTTAAATGTAGAATATTCCATTGTATTCATGGAATTTTATCCACTTGGATATTTTTGAGAATTCCATGGGCCCACTTGAATTTTTTTAGGCATTTTTGAGCCTATATATAGTGATTTCCCCTTGATTTTTAGGGGGAAAAATAGTTGTTACAAGAATTAATACAAAGATCCAAAGAATTTGAGAGTTTGTCTTAAGTGTTTTGTTGTGTGTGTTCTATGATTTTTTATTCTAAAGATTTTAGATGACTGATAGTTTCTTTTATAAAATCTAATTTTTCAATTACATTCTATATATGTATCTATTAGTTTGAGTCTAACACTAGGTTGACTAATCTATTAGTATATTTGCTACGTTATTTTCTTCTCATTTGTAACTAAATGTGTTATGAAATTTACTATGAGTGAGTAATTTTAATGAAATATATACTTTTAGATACATGAATTTATTCTCATTTTAATCTTCAAATACATTTATTTATCTTTAAAGATTACTCTAGAGTTTGTAGATAATAATTTTATGTGTTTTTCCTTAAAAGTTAGCATAATTGGTACCTTTGATCATCTTAAGCGAATTATCTTTTTTACCTTAACCTACTTACTCGTGGGTCTACCCATGACTCACTTTATCTTAATTCATTCTATAAATATCGATTGTTTTTTTATATTTTGGGCAATATTTGGTGAAGATTGAAACAATTCACAAATACTATCAAAGTAAAGTGTCTCTACATAACATTTCTTGTCCTTACAACAAGGTTTGCTTGTACACTTCTAAGTGGTGACCATATATCTATTATTTATTATATTTAAAGTAGTAATTTTTTTAACAACTCAATCCCTGAGTCTTTCAAGACTCAAAATTAAGTTTCTTACTTTTCCCTTATTCCCTAGTGACATAGGGAGAAAAATACATGCATCACTAATAAGGATCAATGAGGGAGTGATTAGGGATGATGAGAGAGCAATTATAAATTGTGGGTAATGGTGAGGGTTAATAAGGTATTGATTAGGGATGATGAGGTATTAGTATGTAGTTATTAGGGATGATGAATTAGTGATTAAGGATGGTGAGAGGCAATAAGGGAGTGATTACGGATGATGAGGGATGATGAGAGCTAATGAGGGAGTGATTAAGGATGATGAGGGATGGTGAGATCTAATGAGGGAGTGATTAGGGATGATTAGGGAGTTATTAAAGATTATGAGGGATGATGAGGTTTAATGAGGGAGTTGTGATAGATGATGAGTGATGAGGAATGAGTTATTAGGGATGATGAGGGATAGTGAGGGTTAATGAGGGAGTAATCAAGGATGATGCGGGAGTGATTATAAATGACTAGGGATAGTGAGGGTCATTAAGGAGTGATTAATAACAATGAATAATTATTATAGAGTGATTATGGGTGATGAGACATTATTAAGAAGTTATCAAGGATAACAGAGTGATGATAAACAAGTGAAATTAACATAAAGTGGTCATTTGATGTGTACAAGTCATCAACATGCTACCCCAATCACACCACTTTGCATTAATTTTAAATTTATTTTTTTTCAAACTTCAATTTTTATAAACTTAGGACTCTTATAAATTTTAGGAATCAATTTAGAAGGCATAAATACCTTTAAAAATGATTATATGTTTGCCAAAAATTGACATCAATTACAAAAATTATGTCTTGAAATCCCTAGGTTTAATACTTAGACCCTAAAAATGCCTAAGTACTAACTATATTGGATTTTTTAAAAATATTTTCCACATTTTAAGGTGTGAAATTGTGAGGCCAAATCTATCAAATGTAGAGTGACCCTATTTTCTTATATTTATTAAAATAAATTTAAAGTATAAGGAAATAAATGTAATGATATAAGTGTAAACTCATACTTGCTTTTGGCCAAATTTTCCTTGATTTGAAACTCCCACATGCTTTTATGTACAATATAGTAAGAATTCAATAATTTTATCAATAATGTGATTATGTTATTCATAACATGATCATGTTACCTATTAACTAACATTCACTCCATCTACATGTTCACTACTTTAATGTGTAAAACAATAGTAATGCAATCACATTATTATTTTTATAATAATGTGATCATGTTATCTATTTTTTATCTATTAATTCAATCACATTATACATTAACATGATCACATTATAGCTTGGTAATTACTGACCCATAATTTAAATAATTTGATCACTTTAATAACATGATCGCATTATTTATTAATATGATCACGTTACCTAAAATATCCAAGGAATCATCCCAAAACTCCATGTAATTACCCTAATTTAAAACCATAGTATTTTTATTCTATAATTTCTAAAATAAATTTAAATCCCTAAAACTTTGTTTTGATAAAAAATTAACTCTAAACATTATGGTGACCATTAATGGCTATGGTGGAAATTGAAGCTCCTAAGATGTATTTAAAAACCATGAGAGACTGAAACCTCTTAGTAATTTTCCATCAATTAAATACCCACAAAATTAACACATGAAAATTTGTATCATGATATAAATTTGAGCATGAAACAAATAGTTTAGACCAAAATCTTGGAGACTACATTAATGGCAGTCATCTAGGGCTAATGAAGGAAAGGAGGGATGACTATAGAAATGTCATCCTATAACACCTATTACATCCTTCCAAAAATATTATTTTTCAGCTCAATAACTTAATTTAAGACATTATAGCCTCCATAATTATATTTATGACATTCTTTCCTTTTACTAAATCTGACGATCAAGATTGTTTTGATCTGATAATGGAAAAGGATTGCTCCATTCTTAGGGAATTAAATGAGATACTTTAGACAGATTTTCAGGTCTTATGGGGATTAAATAATATTTTATTTATAAATTTAATCTAATGCAAGTAAAATCAGATTTATAATTTTTTAACAACTTATGTGTGAACCAAGCCATGTGATTGGCTGAAATTAATTTAAACTATACTTGGACATCATTTTTATTTAGGACATCTCATTCAAGAAAATTATTTTTCTAACCCAATTCCTTTTTCTTTTACATCTATTTTAATCTTTATGTCCATGGGGCCCACTAAAACCACATAGAGAGATGTAGACTAGTGTGGGCACTTGTAAGTTGATTAGAGCAAGTGGGACCTACATGGTTACATAAAATTTGTTCATTCACTTTTGCATTACATTCATGCCATTTATGGATGCAAGTTTTTAATATGATTGTGTGCCTAATGCCACAAATATGGAGAGATAATATACAATGTAGTTTTTCATAATGTGTGTTGCACATTTCTCAAAAAAACATCCTATTTTTGTGTGATGTAGTCATGTTTGTTTTGGGCATGATAAATAATAACAAACATTTAAATATAATAACTAAAATAAGATGTAAACACAATTCATACAATAATATTAAACTTAATGGAACTTGTTCAATTATAACACATAAATTTAGAAGATAAAAAAATTAAAAACTCACAAAATAGTCACAAAACTTTATAACTTGCAATAATTCATAGATATTTTTCATCCTATTAAAATGAATAAGAATCATGTATATATAGATTTATATGAGCACAAACTCATCTTCAAAGTTTCATTGCATGTTTATAAAATCTAAAATAAGACTAATTCTTAATTTATCTCAAAGTCTTGCTTGTATAAAATAATTTATTGATAAACAAGAAAAGTTATAAATATCATGACAAAATTAGACAAAAGCTACATTATGGTGTATGAGTAATAGCACTATTAAAAACTAGACTTGAACTACATGAGACTTCAATTGAAGACATGTGATAAATTGGATATAAAATAGGTGTTGATGTGGTATAAATTATAGTTTAACTTGACATTAATATAGCATAAGACACAACCATAGTTTCCATTATAGTGGGACCTAACGGTGCATATAAAATAGCTGAAGTAGAGCCAAATTATGAAAATACAACTCCAACTAGAGTGTATACTAACGTGTATGTTGGATTAGAATATGAAATTTTTGATGGTTGAGCCTATGTTGATTTTACTCCTACCTAAGAAGCCAATTATTTCTTATTCTCTATGTTCCTTTGCTTTTTCCTCTCTTTATATGTAGTTATGCATGTTGTAAAGTACAACTCTATAACTCAAAAATTAATGATATGGACCTTGAATAGTGATAGGATATTGTTAATAATTTTTTTAAGTAGGCTTAAATAATGCTTAAAATATTCATCAAGCATCTATTTATGGTCCACCTTTTCTTTAGAAAATGTGATCAAATGAATAACTTGATTAGAAAGACTAGATTTGAGTGTCAAAATGTCTTATTTACCAATTAGAATAGTGTTATACATACATTGGAGATGATAATATCTCCAAGCATCTTAATTTATCTCTTCTCTTGGTTTATCAAATGTTTAATTAGTTATTTCATCCGGTTTTTTCATTCCATGAGGTCATCCCTCTTACTATCCACATAGTTTTGGGCCAAGTTTATATCTTTGATTAGAAATAAATAAATATTAATATGTAATTTTATCTCACTTATTTTAAAATTATATATAATTTTGAATTTAAATTCTCAATTATTCATTTAAGATCACTACATTTCCCCATTGTGGTTAAGATTCAACCCTAGTTTTATGTATAAAATTTACAAGATCATAAAAAACCTAAGCTAAACTCTACACTTTATCTAATATATCTTTAAGGGTATCTACTCTATGTTATTATTCCAATATTTTATTTTCCTATTCCATCCCTTATAACATCTTATTAAGTGCTTAAATATTAACCTCAACCATAGTGATTGGGTCCTCCTTAAATTCATCATGGTCTCCTCATTATTTTTTCTCTTATTAGTCAGGTTGATTAGTTATTTTTCTCTTCTAAATTTATGTTTTCCCCCTCTACTAGACATTTTATTTTCCTAGTCCTCTTCAATTTTTTATGTGACTCATAAAACTCTAGGGTCAACTTAGGATCTTAAAATATAACCAAATTTTGTCTAGACAATTTTTATGTTTATAGTTTTTGCATCAATTCGGGTGTCACAATTAGCTCATTAGAAGAAGTTGATTCAAGTGATGGAATGAAAAGGGATGAGGTGGTTTTTGATATTAGCATGAATATTGATGTATTTAGTAAAGGGTTTGATCTTAAATATGTGGAAGGTGTATATGATTGGAGTGGCAGGGTAAGCATCCTCTCTATGAAAACCCTAATTTGAGGATGGGTCTTTGTGATGTACTTTATGAAATTAGGGTAATCCTTGATAATTATGAATACATGGGACTTTTTATTATGTTTTCACCCATTATAAATAATATTTGGGTATAAGTGTGACATTATAATAAGTAGGTAATAAATTTTTATTAAGAAACTAGGTCTTCAAACCTTGGGTTGGGAAAGACAAATGATAGTCTCTCATAAACTTGATGGAGTTGTGTCAATAGTAGAGAATAAATAATAGGATGTGTAATGGTATAATTTATTCATGTGTATATTTTACCAATGGAAATAATGTGGTACATATAATAACATTACCAATTGGAGTGACTTTGGTGTCAATAAAATCAGCCAAAGTGACTAGAGCATTCATTGAAGATATGGATAATGAAGTAACAATAGGAGAAATATTTGAAGAAATAATGATAATAGGGGAGTAACATGAGATCCAAATGAAACCATTAGATAGTGAACATCCAAATTGACTTATGTTTCAATTGGATGAACAAGGTCACTATAATGTACTACAATAATGTCAATTATAGAGATAATAAGAGGGCTTAATTGATCTATTTATGCATTCAAAATGGAACATTAGTCCTTCATAGTTATTGATTATTATATTATATCATAAATAGGATAATAAATAGGACTATAAGTATCAAAATATATGTGCATGGGAACCTTATAAAAAACATAAGTTGTATGCTCCTCTTTGAGGTCCTTCTCTATTTATTCTAGATGCTCGTATGAAGAACATATCCAAAATCTGAATAAGTTATATCTATTGTTGTGTGTATGTAATGATGTCTCTCTTCAAATATGACCTTGGTATCTTATAAATTAATTGGTAGAGCTATCTAAACCTGTGAAACCATTGGAGGTCCTAATTTTAGATTACATAGGAGTTTGTGGAGGTGGATGACTCACCACTTATGTTAAGATTGGCTAAACTATATAAATTATAGGTCTAAATGCCACTAAGACCATAGGAATCATAGTATACTCACCTATATCCATTTAATATGTTTTTTTATATATATTTTTATTTATTGGTATCCTTCTAAGTATCATCCTCTTTAATTGTTCATTAGTCTCTTTGAGATACTTCTCTATCTATAGCTGTTTCATTTTTTCTTGACTCGGCCTTCTAATGGAAGGGTCATACTTAATTTTTTATGAGAATTTATTCATATCTCCTTATGATTTAAACTTGCTAATTATCATAATAATTTATAAAAATATAATCATTATCATATCCCTTGTGGCCATAAGTATCTCTTAATATTTCTTGTAAGATTTGTATGTGATGAACCACTTTACCCCTAGGATCCCATTATCTTAATTCCATCAATTTGAGGTGGAAAGAGGACCTCTGTTTAGAATATTTAGACAATTTTCCCCATTATTGAATTTTTTCCCTTATGCTAAGATTAATTTTGTGCATAGCTCCAAACTTAAATATTTTTTAGTTTTCATTAACACTTTTAGATAAGTGATAGGTTATCTCTGGTTCAAATAATTTATCTTAGGCTAGTTTGGGTAGAAATAATTGTGATACTCATGTACTTTATAAATTTTTGATCATGTTTATGGGTAGTTCCAATAGTTCCCTAAAGACTTGAGTGATCTTATAATTTCCTCAAACAACCCTGCCATAGGTTATGCATTGACAACTCTATAGACAATAGGGTAAATAGTTCTTATAATTTACTATATATTATTTCTAAATTTTTTAATGTGGAACATATCAAATTATTCACATATAATATCATTACTATATTTTGTATCCTATGGAGATAACCTTGTATGGATATGGGTATCATATATTACATATAATAAAAATGACAACATGTAAAAATTTTCATTTGGTCTATTTTTGGAAAGTATTTATGGTTTTAAATTAAAGCTTACAACTTTACATAGTGTATAGATCCCTTAATTTTTAGTATTATGGACAAAATGGTAACCCAAACCTCATTAACATAATAAATATAAAAGGAACTATGAATTTATCTTAATAGGTTCATTGCAATCATGACCCCTATTTGAATAATATTATTAGATTATAATTAAATTTCCTTATTTTATCAAATTTGTTAGTGTCATTTACCTAATATTTCAAATTTACTTGAAATCCTTATTTTTTAGCCATTATAAGCCTAACTTTTTGGTTATAAAGTGTTTTTATCTTAGTTAATCCATATTATTTATCAAAGTTTATTCAAATTACAAATTTCACTAGTAATTGACTACCACTCCTATGAAAAATATCATCTATACACATACCAAAATTGAATAAATTATGGATCACATTTATATAGGTAAATACATAAAGTTTGGCCACTGATTTGGGTAGCCAATCCACTTTGATATATAATATGTCATATATGTATTCCATCTATTAGATAGGTAAGTTTTCCTTATCAAAGTATGGTCTAGATGATTTGACCTCTTTATATATATATATATATATATATATATAGGTGAGTAGTGTGGGAATTAACTTCCTAGGGCATTTGATTCAAATTCTATCTTTAATTTCCACCTTAAGTTTTAAGTGAAATAAAGATGGAGAATATATTTGGTCTTTGGTTTCCATTACAATTATCATTAAGCTATGTGTTCAATTTTATATTTAGGGTTGAGAAAACTATAGAGATCTTAAATTTAATTCATGAGTTCACTTATTTTCAAATGACATTGAATTCAATTTGGGGAAAAGCATATAGACTAGCTTGAGTACCATATGCATTGATATGATCTAGTTTATGAGAATGAATTGAAACATCATGGTCTATGTTAGCTTTATTTCCATTTTAAATTTGATTTTATAATACATACTTTAGTGGGCCTTTGTTTGGAAAGTTTAAACTTGTCATAGTTTTATTAAGCTTGTGCATCCTCAATAAATTTAATATGCCTATTATCCTTTATAGTGTTGATTGTATCACTTAGTTTCAATATGATTTAAAATATTTAGTTTTTATCTACATTTGGATGTGTTAATAATAACATGTGGTCTCTGACTATGTTAGAAAGAATACATGGTAGTTTTTTACTTCAAGATCCCTTCAAGTATAAAAAAATATAGATTATGTTATCATACTTACTCGATATTATGCTTGAATATATCATAATAGGACACATGGCAGTATTTCACTTTATCACTTAGGTATGCCTTTTAATAAGTCTCTAAATATTATCATTGAATGGAGCTATGAGGTGATTAAATATGGTAGTTGAGTATTCTAAGAGGGACACATGGAAACATATGTGAGTGACATGTGGATTTTTATTGTGAAAAATTTCACATGCAGTATCTTTTATCTTAGTCACCTAATTTCATGATTTATATTCTACCATATTTATCTCTAGGTCCATTGCATTTTAATATGATGATGCATTGAATGATTTTACACATTCATATAGTCACAATTACTTTTAGCATATCTTTTTGAACCAAGGTTTATGATAGTGTAATATGGTGACATGTGATATGGTATCATGTAGTTTCATAGTCAAAATTATAAATTAATTGACCTCTTTTTCATTTTTATATGATGGAGTGATAGAGATACGTGTGGAGCAATCTCATGTATTCAATTAGCTTCATAGTTTGGTGACTTATAAATTTGAAATATTTTTTGAGATGTTGAAAAATAAAGAAATGTGGAGTGATCTTGTGATGAAAATTGATTCATTAAAGTGTTTTAAGTGTGTAAAGTCAATTATTTCATATTTATGTAAATGTTGCATAAATGGGTATGGGTACCTAATATTTTACATATTGTTACATTATGTAAAGCTTTAAAAGGGATTAGATATATTTTAAATTTTATTGAGGAAAGGGAATATGTATATATCAAAGATAACTTTTAAATCAGAGTGTTGACATGTAAATCAAAACCTAATAACTTGATAATGAAAGTGTTAACTATCATTAGTCAAATGAATCAATAAAGCTTAGCCTTTTAATTATTTTTTTATTTTAACTATAAAAATATATGACTAAAATAATTTTATCAAAATAAAAATAATTTATATCTTTAATAACTAATAGACACATAATCCAAAATCAAAATTATAAAAAATACACATAAAGTTTGAATCTTTACATGTTTTAACCCAAATAATTTTATCAAAATAAAAATTGATTATTAAACTTAGGCTTTGGTATTCTCGAGACTTGGGTAAATTTATATCTCAATGGGGACAAAATATATAACTATTATAAACAAATGAGTCCCTATTTTAAATTTTGTATATGGGGTATGTTGGTCATAACAAATTGATACTCAATGGAAAAATTCTTTTGATTATATGAGAACTCATAATCTCTAGTTTTACCATCAAAAATACTTCAAAATTTTTAATAAACAAATAAACAAATCATAAAATTGAAAGACACTTTAACATAATCATGTAACATATTAACCCTTCTCACTTTATGTATCATGTGTGATTATTTAAAAATAAATTCCCCTTATTATGAGAGTTTTAAAAAATATTAGATAGAATTATGAGGTCTCTTTGCCTTATGTAGTTCTTAGTTCATTTCAAATTTGAATCATAAGGTTTTAAGAAGTCATACATTTCTCTACTTCTATATAGGTGCCCATATAAATGGCATAGATACCTTTTATCTGAATCTAAACATTGATATACTACTTGTTATGAATTCATGTCCCTAATAGATATTACTTGAATCACCCATATTCTATGAGATTGATTATCTCTCTCTCTCTTTTATAAATTTTCATGGAAGAGGGGTAATGAACCACCATTGGCTAGGTATATAGGAATATTTTTCATTATAAATCAAAGATACCACTCATACTTTGTATTCATCAATGGTCATTATCTACAATACAGACATTAATCATCTATATGTATAATTGGTCTTTTGAAATGAGAAGTCTTTCTAAAATTTGCATGAGAACATCAAAGTATCATTTAATAATCCAAGAAAATTATTTTATTTAGATAAAATTTCCCATTTATTTATAATACATACCTTAATTAAAATAATTAAATAGGTCATGTAAATTCCATGGATATATATAAGGATGAACAACTATCCCCTATGTAAAATTTTGGAAAATTATTTGCAAGTTATCATGAAGACCTTGTTTGGAAATTTAATCTAGGAAAGAAGGAGATTTAATCTAATACTACATCTAAACTAAAATTCATTATTATTATGACATTATCCTAGTTGTATCAACCATAAAATAATGATTTAGATACATATATTACTTGGAAAAGTTAAATCATTACCTTGGAGATATTTTAGTAGAAAAGAATTAATGCCCAAGATTTTTGATATCTGATATAGTCCAATCCATAATAGAGTTAAATTTTAATATTTTCATTTATTCTCAAGTGCATTATCACATAAGATAATTAAATCTTAAATACTTAAAACTTTTACTTTTTATCTTTTTTCAAACCATCTCTTGATGATGTCTTGGTGTTTGCTGAAATTTTGTAAGGCTTATATTTGTGGATATTTCATATGGATAACATAAAGAAGTATTGAATAAGTAATTTCATCATCTTCCATATACTCTTACATAAATTGGTACATTTTAAAATTTTAGAGTAATGGGTAAATTAGATTATTGCAAGTATACTAGTAAGAAAGTTTAAGGTTTGAGGACTTGCTTATGTCTGGTCATGTATGCCCATAATGTATATATCAAAAATAGGTGTCATTCTCTTCATTTTCTCACTGTATATTTATTTATGGCATGAATATAATTATTGTTATTATTTTCAAAAACTTCATTCCATTGTGGATAATAATTTGAAGAAAATTTTACAATGATCTAATTGTTATATGCCCATTCAGTGAACTCTATTGATTGAAAAGTAGGGCCATCATCACACACAAAGGAAAATAGCATTCCAAAATTGGTCAAGATATTTTATTCAAGGAATTTGAGTACATCATGTGTTCCATAGTTATTTTTAAAAATAGATTTAGTCCATATAGTGTAGGTATTTATTTCTATTATTATGGACTTGTGTTCAAATGAAGAATTTGTATTAATAACACCTATACAATCCATACCCCATTGTGAAAAAGGGTGTCCTTAAACCATAGGCTCAGAGGAATAGATATATTAACCTCTATTTTTTTAAATATTTTTCATTGATGGTAGTTATGAAATAAGTATGTTCATCTCTAAATATAGTAGGCTAATACTATCCCATTCTTAGAACGTTGTGGGTTGTGGTGTTGTTTGAATGATGTCCACTTCCTATCTTTTGATGAAAACTTTCAAGGATGTTTTTAGCTTATTATTTAGATACATACCTCAAGTAGATGAATTTTTAATTTATTTTTTTATAAAATTCTCCTTTTTTAATCATGTGTGTGCTTATTTGAGTCTAGGAGTTTGTATTTTTTCTTTGTTTAGTTTATGATGACATGTAATAGTATGTAAGTAATGAATAACGTGAATGTATCAATCACCACTTTCTATTTGATATTTGAGACCGATTAACTTGTATGATAGATATACATGGATAATTTTTTGTAATCAACTAAATGTGGCCTTATCCATATACCATTTTAGCAGTCATAATTTATAGATCAAACTTTAGTAATTTATCCATCCATTTGCCTCTTCACTCACCTAGTTATTTATATGCATGTGTGAGCTTGATGGTTGGATCTAGAACAATGGTGTATATTTTTTATGAAGAATGTAGAGTTTGAATTTATTTTTAAATTTAACCAAAGTATAAATCTACTTGTTGATCATAGAGTAATTCAATTATACATATTTTAGATTACTATTCATAAAGGTGATAGAATGTTCATTTTATTTAATCTTTTGGGTAAAATATCTATAGAATGTTTTGATGCAAATGAATATAGGAAGAAATCCTTGGAAAAATATAAGTTGATCAAAACTTGGGCTTGAGTGATGGGAATTTTGATATCTTGATATGATTTCTTTGATTTGGTTGTCTATTATACCTTTGTATCATATTTCAACATTGCATTCAATGGTTTTACAATATCTATGAATCATTGAATGATTTTTTGAATAAAATTTATCTCACTAAAGAAATATTTATCTCATTTTTACTATTAGGATATGGAATTATTTAAATAGGCTAAACTATTTCATGGTCAATATATATACCTTTTTTAGTGATATAATTTCCTAATAACTTACCTTATGTCACTCAAAATGTTAATTTTTTTTAATTTAATGAGATTTCATACCTTCTACAACTATCAAAAATTGTCTACAAATTAGTGACATGATCTCTCATATCCTTACAAAAGATAGTCAGGTCATCCATGTAAATTATGATGCACTTAGAAATAAGTCCTTGAAATCTGAACTACATGACACACTTAAAATTAGAATTTACATTGATTATTCCAAAAGGCATTCTCTTGTATACAAATGTTCCTCATTTGGTAGTGAAGATAGTTTTCATCTGATCATAATTTTATACTAACACATGATTATAACATCAAATTCCCTCTAAGAAAGGCATCATTTGAAACCCACTAATTATCTAAATAACCTCATCTAAGAAATTAAATGTATGATAATATTTATTTGAAGCCATTTTAATGTTCCTAAAATATACACAGAGTTTGATTTCAACTTTTTTATTTCACATAGGAACTAAATTGGCAACTTGAGTAGTGTGTCTAATTAGAAATATGATTTTTTAATCTATAAGTTTATGAATTACCTTCTAAATGAGAGGTTATATAATGGGATTAACTAATCTCTTTATTTTCATAAAATATTAATGTCTCTCTCTAAATGTTATAGTATGTGTTATAATTATAAGATCAAAAATATTTAAATCCTCATAAGACCAAGCAATCACATCCTTGTATTCTATTAAAATTCCTTTAAGTTCATACCTATCTTAGTCATAAAAAAATGAATCCAATATCAGCATGTTAGGGATGTTCATGTATTCCTATGTTTACCTTGAAAAAAAATCATTTGTTTCAGACTATTTTTATTTTTTTAGCCTCATGATCCAAGTCAAAAACTTGTTCCAATGACACTATCCTTTTAGGTATTATATTTAATTTTAGTTAAATTATAAAATCATATCCAACTTATGCTTTTTTAATTGGGTCAAAGTCCTTTTCATTGATAAAGTAGAAGTCAAAAGTACCATAATTATTCAAAACATGTATAATATCTTTCTCATACTCAAATACATATAAATTATAAATGTTATTAGGAATTGAAGGACATGGAATCAATTCTAATAAAAATTTATGCATTTTAGTTTCTTGAATGAGGGCCAAATTTACAAAAAAAGAGGGCAAAGAGTATATAGTCTAGTTATGTTCTCTTGGGATCTATTTAATATTAAAATATTCAAAATGATTCAACCAAATCCTAGGATCTATATTTTTACTTATTTAGACATGATAACTTACATTATTAATAACTCCTAACTTGATTGATAACTATATTTGAGTATCAAAACATCATAATTTGTTTGGCATTATGATTTAGAGAAAATTGTATCCCTAGGATCAAAGCCTCATATTCCACACGGTTGTTGATCATAGAAAATTTAGTTTATAAGTAGCAAGGTAATTTTACATTAGGGTCGATTAATTTTATCCCTACTCCATAACCTTTATTTGATCAAACACTATCAAAATATAAAGTCCATAGATTTTATGGACCTTAAAATTCTCTTTCATTACTCACAAGTTTCATTATGAAAGTGTAAACTCCTACATGTGATAAGGTAAATTTAACTCTTTCATTTTTGGCATTGTATTTTTTATTGCATTTTTGGCTCTCTATCAACTTTGATCTAATTTTCCATTCCTTCATGTTGATGTCTAAAAGTCTATCACACGCGGTTCTTAGTGTTTAAGAAACATTGCTCATTTTTTAATCTAGAGAATCCAATGCATGAGTTATATTTTATGATAAGCTTGATATCTTTGGTGGAATAAAGGCAAAACAAGTGATTGTTTCACAAATTTATATTAGTTGGTGGTTGGGATGCACCATGGATCAATAGTTGATCTTTGATTTTGAATATAATATGTTCTATTTAAAGTAAATTATGTGAAAACCTAAGTCTAAATCTAAAATAAGATGAGTATTCACAATGAAGCTAATCTAAGGTGAATTGATAAAAAGGGAGCAAAAGGAAGGGTAAGGCAGAAAAGAGAGGTGTTGTTGATCTCTAGTTCAAACATTATGAAAAATTTCCAATTTCATCTAAGGTATGAAAAGATGCAAATAATAATAGGATTTACTTTAAGAATTTCACCTCTGCAAGAAAATAGCACTAGCCCAGATGCAAGAAGAGCAAAGAAAGAGAAGTAAACATAAGAACTTTTAACTAATCTAGCATTATCACAAATTAGCAACTCTATATTTAAAAATGTACATCTAGAATTCATAAGAACCATTCAAATCTAAAAATGAGACTAGATAAATGAGAGAGAAACCATGATAGAATTTCATACAAGTAGATATGGACAAACATTACAGAACTCCTTACTTTGTATTAATTTGCTCAAAATTTATAAAATAGTTTTGGCTATAAAACTCTCTCCCTTTATAATGGGTGATACCTCTTTATATAGACAATTCATGAGGTATGCCAATTAGTCAAGTCAAATATTAAGGACAACTATCCTTTTACAATATTTTGAGAACCTTTTAGACATTCTAAAAATGACTAACCTATAGACAATGTGTTTTAGAACTTGTATATGCCTTTATAAAAATAATATTCTATTTTCAAAAATTATACAATGTTTCTAGATAATAGAATATCCTAAGTCAACTACCTTGACTTTGGGACCCTTGTGCTGATGCAGTCTTCTACCTTCCCTACAAGATCTTCATTTTATAATGTTGTTCATTGATCAATGATAGGCTCATGAATAGTTCCTTTTCTTCATATTATATGCCCTTGAGATTCCACTTAGCCCTTTCCAAAGCTTGTTTGATTCTCCTAACATCTCTTATCTTTTCTTCTAATGATAAAATTAGGCCTATGATCTTCTTATTATTAGCCCCTATTTTACCTTATCCTTGATTCATCACTTCTTGCATGAATTGAGTAGTTATATGCTTGAACTCCTCATCATTTATTAGACCCAAAGGACTAAGTTTGGTGGGCTCTTTGATTAGGCTATCCAAAATGTGTAACATCTTATCTTCTTCTTACTTGTGGTCCTTAGAAATGTCTTCCATCTACTTGGACTAGCTATTTAAGGCCTTAATCTTACCAATTAATATAACCATATCCATATTCAGGTGGGCTAGGCTGACTATTCTAAACTCAAAGACTTGATTTTTAGTCAAGAATTTGATAATCTCCTTCACTTGGTATCTTGAAGCCTACCATTGGCCAACTTAGCCTGTAGTCATGGTGCTTTGTTTATTCACTACCTCTTACTTGGTCTTGACTACCTTTAAAGAATGAAACAAATCAGCCATGGTATACTCAAATTATTTGAATCTATCTTCTTAGATTGACAAGATGGCTTGTTCTTTCAAATTCTTTTTCTACTACAAGATGCCTTTTATCATTTTTTGCAATTGATGTAACTAAACCTAAGCTATTTCAAGAAAATTTTCTTCAAATATTAGATCCTCACTAGGATTTTTTCCTCCAACTAGAGTTAATCCAACAAAAGGTTCCACTTTTTGGAAAGTGAACTCCTCTCCACCAACCATGGCCCCTATTCTTAGTTACCCTCTACAAACTAGTAGTTGTTAGGTCAAATTTAACACCAACTAAATATTCTATCACCTTTAAAGCTAGGGTTTCCATTTATCGTCCACTTGATTCTCTTAGAGTATCCATCCTCCTTTCATCTTCCTTTTGTAGAGCTAGGATCTATGGCTTGACTTATTTATGAATTGGGATATATTGGGATATTGATTGCCTTCATCATATATCATGGATTTTGTGCACTTGTTACCTTTTAAAAATTTCCATAGATGAACCATTCAAGAATGGTTGGACCATAAATCAAGTTTTCTTCACTGAAGAGATTGATTTCAATCAAAGGATGAGTGAAGATCACCTTGGGATTCTTGGTTTAACTAGGATAATGGCCAATTAATATTTTATTTTGTGGCTGTCTATAGGAACTAGATCCAACACTTCCTTCCCCTTTTCTTCTTTTATTTCTTTCATCTCTTCATCATTTGACTCATAGGCCAATGATGGCATTTTTAAAGCATCTTCAATTATCTCATTAGGGTCAAATGCTACCATATAAACCTCCTCCAATGGTGATTCTTGCTCCTCTAGTTGAGTTGAAGAAGATGCAATTTCATCAGGCCTTCTCTCCTCTAGCCTCTGATCAATTTATACCTCAGGTCTAGACTATGTTTGTATTTGGGTTGGTGGAGGTCTAAAAGGTACACCACTTAGCAAATGATACTACCTTGGCCCCAATTTCCATTTTTCATCATTTGCTTTTTACTCCCTATACATTCTAGACTCTAGATTGATGTTGTGCCTTTTCAATCTAATGGTGACCTTAGAGAATGAAGAGGCAATTATGTATATGGGGCCAAAAGGACTGAGCTAATTATCATAAAGGATATTGATTTCTTCAGCTTTTAAATGTTCTTTAAGTCTTCCTTATGGATCCCACTACCTTAGCTCATAAATTTAGATATTGAAGAAGGTCCTATGTTTGTAAGTAGCCTCAATGTTATCCCATAGTTCAAACACAATCCTACCAATGTTTATGGGAAAGATCTAAATAAATCCCTTATTATTGCTTTTGCATAAGCCATCTATCCCATTACATATTTGATAAGCCACCTCTTACTTTTCTAACTTGATTGGAAAATAGACTATTAATCTAATGGGAGTGTAGTGTGTTCCTTAAACCTTAATGATTGTGAAATTTAGATATAACTAGATGTCCCACATGGCCTCAATTTACTTTTTGATCAAGGGGCTGACTCTTGAGATTGGACTCCCAATTATGGCTATAGTTAGGACTGGATAAACACCATCACAAATAAAGTGGATGTGGTCCTTATATTTTAATATGTGTAACTTTGAATAGTATTAGGAGATTATTTGTCTCCCATCAATTAACCATTCCCTAAGGTTAGAGATCTTTATGGTAGTAAGGCATCTAGGAGGTATGACATCATGTAGAATTGGTTCTTGGTTTTCTTATTGACTGTAAAAATTTGTCTACTTAAATATATGTTGATAAATTCACCAAGAGGAGGGGTGAGCTAATTATTAATCATAAATTAGACTAAGGGCACCCAAATTTTGTGCACATACGTAGTGGTTGAAATTCCACATAACCTATTAATCATAGTCATGAACATCCTGATTCCAAGTTTGAATTGGCCAATGGGGATATTATTATTAAAGTCTGCAAACACTTAGTTTCCAAAATATAGCCATAAGGAAAGGATGTTCTTCAAATCATTTTCTTTGTCCCATTGATTATGGTTTGGTCTAATTAGGGTTTGGGTAGTTTGTAATAGTTTTCAAATGCTATAGGAGAGATGTAATCACTTTTTTTGAAACTACCCTCATTAATAATCATGCCCTTATCTATTTTTCCATCTTTAAAAATAAGAGAGAGAATGTCTAGACAATGCAATACCTTGGATTTTATTACATCATAATATAGACCTTCATCTGAATGACAACTATGTCATAGTAGAGCCTCCTTATAGACATATTCTTCTCCTCTTCTCTTGTGATGGGATGTTGGCTCTCAATGGTCCAAAATAAGCGAGATCAATTTTTGTCCCCTCTATTTAGAGATATGGCATCAAATTTTGTTCCTTGAAAATCCTCCCTTCTATATCAGTGGTCAAATAGAGCTCCACATCTTCTCTAAAAATACCTTTCTAAGCTGTCATGGCTTGTGAAATTGTTAAATTACTCACTAGTTGTTTGCAGTTTAATTTTAGATTGAATTGTTCTCATACAAGTGATAATTTAAATCTTCTTGACTCATTTATAATAAACATAGGGTTGAATTAATGTTTCCATACTTTCTATGGCTTTCCTAAATGTTTTTATAGTGCTTTAATGGTGGCAACTATTTGAATTTATGTGAGCTTCATGACTTAGATTATGTTTATATATTTGTATATATACATTTGCATTTATTAGTTTTATAAAATATTAAACTTGGAATATTATGATTACATGGTTATGATTTGGCATCATCATGGCATCCTACTCATTAATATTCAAAATATGACCATTCATCACTTTTAGATACATGTCCATATTTTATTGGTTTTGGGCCTTCTAAAAATTTTGCCTCACCTGGCACTATTACATCTATTTGCTTGGATCAATGTAGTTATTTGATCTTAATCTAAGAAATCAAATGTCATTATCTATTTTTTACATTCCCCATGGTTGTGACACTTGTCATTTTTGCATTCATCCTAATCTTCATTGAAATGTCAATGTCAATCTTGTACCATCAGATTATCTTTGCCTAGATGAATGTACTCTATTGATCTTGATCTACTTAATTATGTCCCTTGCTCCATAGACTATTTATTGGAATGTTTACACTCATCCATGTACCATAAATATTTTAAATATGCTTGATATTTAGTTTTTGGCTTGTAATTATGCCACATGTCATCTCCATATTTATCCTCAGGGCTTTTGACTTTTCAACCTTTATCACGCATCATTAGATCTTGTTTGGTTAGTTCAACACACTCCATCAGATCTTAATATGAGGTATGGAATGACATTGGTTTCTCAATGTTATTTTATTTAAATTGTGACACTTGTCACCTTCTCACTTGTCTCAAGGTCTTTGAATTGTCAACATTGATCTTACACCATCATATCATCTTCAACTGATTAATTATACTCTATCAAATCATATTTTTTTGTATAGCATTAGATATTTGGTAAGTTTATTTTGATGGTGACACTTGTCACCCTCTCACTCATCTAGAGCTCCATTGAATTCTTGACTTAACATGCACCATTAGATCAATCTTGCCTAAGAAACTATGTTCCATTGATCCTGCTATGAATAAAAATATTAAGTTAGGCATGAGAAATATAAAAAACTTAGGTTAAATTTTTTTAAACTAATTTTTTATTCATGTTGATAAACATGGTAAAACCTTGGGATAAAAAATTTTAGTCTAAGTTCTAAAAAATAATGAAAAGGATCCCATGAATGATAAGATATAAGTCATAAAGTTTAACCTAGGGTTTTATTGTATTCATAAATATAATCAAAACTTTAGGATAGGCTTTATGACTTGTCTAGTATATAACAAAAGGAACCCTACATTATTTATACCACACTAATAATAAAATAGACCAAGGGGTCATAGGACATAAAGGGACCAAGCATAATATTTTTAGACTAAGGTTTTGTCATGTTAAAAAACACAATTAAGCCTTAGGTTAAAAATTAAGCCAACTCCATGGCACAAATAATATCTCTCACATAAATTATTCTCACATAAATTTGAATTTAATTCAAAATGGATCTAGGTTAAAACATTAGACTAGGGTTTTAACATGAATTAAAATAAATTCAATTAATCTTTGATAGACTAAAGGCTAGTAAAAGATCAATTTAATATTGAAGCACAAAACCCTAAGCATGTTCATTCCTAAATAAGATTATATTGAACCTATAATATAGAAACATAAGCAACAATCATTAGCAACATTAGAAGGGGTAAAATGATTATCACTTTATAACATGCCAATTAATCCAAATGAGCACGAGGTGTGGATGATCTTTAAATAAAAATAATGTGGAAACATGTTAGTGGTATTTTGATCAAGATATTTTTAAACTTTAGGGTACAAATTTGCATAATTTGAAACAAGGGTCCCATTTTTTTAGAAATGGGGGTATGTTGACCTCAATAAATGGTAACTTCTAGGGAAAATATATTAATATGTTAGAATTTAGAGACTCTAGTTTATACTAATAACCAGGCTATTTATTCCATTTTATCAGGCACCACTATTCAAATCAATTCATGATTAAAACAAGTCTTTCACATGCAAAATTAGGATCAAACATCAAAACATAGCCACGTTGTGTGTGTGATTTGATTCCACTTATTGATTGTTATGGGATTTAGATAAAATCTTCTAAATTCATTACCTTGATAATTAACATTGACTTATAGTATATTTAGATGTTTATTAATAATCATAATTTAGCTCAAGAAAGACTTTGGCATTTCTCTACTACTAGTTAGATGTCCATATCCCCAATAAAGATACATTTGGATCCACTCAAGATAGTGCTCCACTATTAGCTAGACATCCATAACCCTGGTGGAGATTACCAAAATCACCTCTACTCAGAAAGTTCTTGAATTTTATAATGAGTTCTTATTTTTGTATTTTTAGATATTTTGACTTTCTAGAAAAGGTTGGGAACCAGATTAGCCAAGTTTTAATAATTAGTCAAATGTTTGATCTTCAGATAGTCATCCTTGGCTATAAACTTTGTCCTAGGTAATTGTTGTTTTTAAAGTGCAAACATAACTCTATCCTAATAATTTAAGTTTTCACACTATATGTGCAATCCTTCTTAGAACAAAATAAGGCTTGTACTCTCAAGAAACTATTAACCTACTTATTAGTCTTTACCAATTTATCTAAACTATAAATTTAAGCTCACATTTCAACAATCCATGATCAACCCATGCTAAGGAGACATACTTGCATTCCTAAATTATGGAGTTCCTTTTGAGCATCTAAATGTATTATGAGCTGAAGATTGTCTTGAAAAGACTTATTTAAAGTAAGGATCAAAGCAGAGAAAAAGGAAACACACCAAATAGAAAGCACACCAATAGAAATTAAAAGAAACAAGAAAACAAATATATGCACACACTATGTACAAACAAGGGACAAGAAAGAAAGAACAAAAAAGAAACTAAGCTAAGCCTACCTACACCAATTCTAACTAGTCTTACATTTCATTCCATAAAGACTTTAGGTGGGACAATAGAGAATTAATGCTTTAGATATTTCCCATTGGTAGGAAATGTGAATTCTTCTCCTTGTAAGTCTTCTAGTTTGAAGGTTTTATCCCCTAGGATCTCAACAATCTGATATGGGTCAATCCACAAGTGAGTGAATTTCCCATGTTTTCCTTTTGGTTCTAAGGCTTTATCCCAAAGAATAACCAAGCCTCCTTATCTAAACACTATTATATTTGAAAATTTATCAAGCCACCTCTTCATTATGGTTTGATGCCTGCTAAAATTGGAAAAATATTCCTCTCTTTTATCCTCCATCTATATGAATTCAAGTAGCCTTAAACTTGCAAATTCTTGATCCTCCTCTATGTACTCTTGCATAAACTTGTATGTTGGCAGCCTAAGAGTTATGGGTAATATAGGTTCTTGACCTTATACCAGTAAGAATGGTGATGCCTTGAGAGCTTGTTTGACTCTAGTTATATCTACCTAAAGGGCATCCTTAAGTAGCTTATGCCATGTCCTTGGTTTATCAGCTACAATTTTTTTATAGATTTCATCAAGTTCTTATTTGTTGATTGTGACACTCCATTAACTTGAGGGTTATGGTTTGACGAGAACTTGAAAACAATATTATTTTCATATGCCCACTTAGTCATCTCAATGGAAACAAATTCAAACCTATTATCATAGACTAAAGATACTAGTGTGCCAAACCTTATACATATATTTTCTTCTAAGAATTTGATCACCTCTTTAGTCTTGTAATGTTTGGTTTCCACTGATTCAATCCATCTTGTGTAATAGTCTATAGTAGTCAGAACATATTTATGACCATATGATGAATTGGGGTTTATGACCCCTATAAAATCTAGTCCCCATTGGGTAAAGGGTGTATCAATCATCATTGATTATAATGGCATGGTTTCCTTTGGCTCTTTTGTGTTGAAGACTTGACATGCATGACACTCTCTCACATGCTTATGAGTATCCTTAAAGATGGTAGGCCAATAGTAACCATCTCTAAGTATATAATGGTTTGTAGTCCTTATATATGTATTTTTACTCTTATATTCTCATGGAAAGTGCTCAAGATCTCAGTTGCCTCTTCCTTGAAAACACACCTCAGGTAGATGCCTTCAGATTTATTCTTATACAACACTCCATCTTTGATCAGGAAATGGGATGCCTTAAGCCTTAAATCTCTCTTTGTCTCTTTACTTAACCCTATAGTAAAATATCCATTGATTAGCAAATGAATAATAGGATCATACCAATAATTAGGTTGAAACTTTTGTTGGTCTACCTACATAACACTTAGTTTGGGATTAGTATAAGTAATTAACTAAATTAAACATTTGCATCTTACCAACTTGGTATTATTCATCTCTAGGTCATATTCTTGAAGGAAAAACATCCACTTACCTCTCCTTTATCCAAGTCCACATTGACTCAAAACTACCTTAGTGATAGGGTCTGTCAGAATTGCATGTACTTTAGTCCTAAGAATATAGTGTCTAAACTTCTTTACTACCTTGACTAAAGTGAATTCTTGTTTTTCAATCAAATAATAGTTCAACTTAGAATTTTTAAGGTTATTACTCATGAAAATAATGGGGTGATCACACTTATCTACCTTATGAGTAATAAAAACAACTATTATATGATCAGAGGCAAAGGAATAGAGATAGAAATCTTTAGTGAAATCTAAACTTATCAATACAAGAGCTTGTCTAATTACTTATTTGATGTCTTTCAAATCTTTCTTGGTCTCCTCATTCCATGTGATCTTGACATCTTTCTTCAACATGTCATTTAATGGCTTTACAATCTCTTTAAAACCCGAAATGAACTTTCTCAAAAAGTTGATTTTACCAAAGAAAGACTTTAGTTCCTTCCTACTATTAGGGGGTTCTATCTTTGATATTGCATTTATTCTATTTGGGTCTATAGAGATCCCCTCCTTGGTTATTACATGTCCCAATATTTTTCCCTTAGTTACACAAAAAATACTCTTCTTGGGATTGAGGGAGATTCTGTACCTTATGCATCTCTCAAATACTTATTGCAATTACATAATATGATCTTCCCTATTTTTTGAAAATAAACTCAGGTCATCTATGTAAATGATAATTAACTTACCTATCGGTCCCTGGAATGCATGATCCATTACTCTTTAAAAGGTTGTACCTACATTGATTAATCCAAAGGGAATTCTTTTGTAGGAAAAAGTTCCCCACTTAGTAGTAAATATAGTATTCATTGTGTCTTCATTGTTCACTAGTACCTAATTATACCCTAAAAATCCATCAAGAAAAGACATCATAGCAGAACCAAAAATAATTTGGATTACTTGGTCAAGAGAAGGTAGGGGTAATTATCCTTTTTATATGCTCTATTCAAATTTCTAAAGTCAATGCATAATATAATTTCACCATTTTTCTTCTTGATTGGTACTAAGTTAGCTACCCAAGTGGAATGTATAATGGGAAACACTATCTTAGCATCTAGTAACTTCTTGACCTCTTTTTATATCATTTGTTCTAGGATAAGGTTTAATGGATTTTATTTTTTCCTAAGTGGCTTACAAGCTTCCTGTATATGTATGGTGTGGGTTATGAGTCTAGGATCAAAGATCTTTAAGTCATCACAGGACCATGATATTACATCTTTATACTTGGTTAGTAAATCTTTGGCTCTCTTGGTTTCAATGTTTGTGCAGGTTGTACCAATGTTCACTAGTTGAGGTTAACTTTGGGAACCCAAATCAATTACATTATAGTCTTTCCCATCCACTTTGGGGTTCTTAATAATCTTACCTAGTCTATCTGAATCAAACAGTCTCTCTAAGGTTATCATTCATTTGGGTATCTTATTTTCACTCAGTTAAATGACCTTCTCATCAAGCTCACCTTCAAATTTTTTATTATCAAGGGTATTTTCATTGACCTCATCAATAATGTGAGCCTCAAATACTCCTGAGCTAGTCATGAAGTTTATGATCTATTGATCATTGTTGTAAACCTATAAGTGGTTGAAATATTTGACACTAAGGGATATGGGACTAATTGAATGGTAAGTATTTACAACTTAGAATTTTTATTGGGCATAAGGTTGGCTATAGCTAAATCAAGATCATCAGTAGCCTTGTTTTCTTCCCTATAAATTGACACAATGTTGAAAGCATCAAAACATTTAATCAAGTCCCACACTCTAAATTTATACTTCTTGAGGTATTACAGCTTGCATTGGTATTTATTTTTGACTTAATTAACTACTAGTTTAGAGTCACCAAAAACTAATAGTTCCTTGACCTCATGTTTCATTAAAAATTATAATCGAAGAATAAGTGTTTCATACTTAGCCAAATTATTGGTGCATGTGAACTGAGGTTTGTAAGAGGCATTATATTCTTTCCCAATGGGATTGATTAATATCACTCCTACTCTAGAACTTAATTTAAGTTTATCACCATCAAAATACAAATTCCATAATCCAATCATAGCATGAGAATTTTTGGGGTTACATAGCTTTATGATGTCAAGAGTTTAAACACCTAGATTTGAATTAACCATGTTGACCCTCTCATTGGTTGCATTTTACTTGGTGATCATATGATTAATCTTGGGCTCCAACTCTATCATAATCTGATTTGAAACTCTATTCCAAGGTAAACACATGTGTGAATAGTCACTAGACATGTAACCATTTAGAGATATGGTCTAGTCTCTACTTAATAGCATTCTATAAGCATCAGGAATGTCTACCATTTAGATGTTAATGAATTGTTGGATCTTTGGTTTAGAAGCAATTTGCATGTGAACAGTCAATAATTCACCAATTACTTTGACTCCTTATTTATCTAATTGAGTTACAACTCTATAAGATTTAATGGGAGTTAAACCAAGTTGTTCACAAATACCTTTAGGCATAATATTTGTAGATACACCAAAGTCTAAAAAATAATTATGTGAATTCTTACCAAAAATCCTAATTGTAAGTAGTAAAGGTGGAACATATACCTTAAAAATATGTATCACAATGTTATCATGTGTATACTTTTGTGGTTTGTTAGGCTTCTTAGACAAAGATTCCAATAACAAATCCCTTTGTTTTATTATCTAAGTCAACTCATGAAAAGTAATGTTATATTTGATCTTTTTCATGTCCTCCACTATATTATATCTAGTCCTATTGGAAGAATTTGTTGTACCAATAGTGGGTTTAAAGGTACTCCCCTTAGGAGGCTCTAGATTATTGTCTGATGTAGTATCATGAGTGACAAAATTATTTGGTGGAGTTGAGTTAGTCAAAGGTTATTTTTTGTCCCTATTCCTTAGAGGATAAGTCTATTTAGATATTTATAAAAAGAATGAATCCCCTTAGGGATATCCTTAGGCTCATTCTCTTCTTGAAATAGGAACTCAAATGTCTCCACCATGAGATTTGAATCAGTAGATTTAAATGACCTTGAAGAACTTGAGGTACCTACACCATTGTCTTTATTAGGTACAAATTCAAAAGTATCCAAATATTCTTGAAAATCTTCAAAAGCATTGAAAAATTATAGAGAATTAGTTCACCATACTTTTAAGTACAATAAACTATACAATAATTTGATAAAGCAACATCACTAAGATTTATGTTAGGCACATTCTTATTAGCAGATGACTCATTGTTATGGATGTTACTATTATTATTTGGAAATATGTTTGAAGGCCTATTAAATATTTGGAAATATAAGTTCTTATTAAAGCTTACCCAAATATTACCAACTAATGAGCCCATAAAATGGCTCAATATATCCATAAAATAACATCTTTTTTTTATAGGAAGTGGATCTAAATGTAGTTTCTAAACTTATGGTTCATTTAGAATAAAATAGTAAGTATATATCATGATTATGTCTTTATAATTCCTTTTTATATTTTTTTTAGCTATTAATAATGATTATTGGGAAAAAGATGTCAATAAGTGCATACACAGTTCATACTAAGATAAGAATGATTCAAAGTATGAAGAGTAATCATTCAAAAATAATGTTAGAGTAGTCTTGGAGTCTTTTATAATAGATCCAACATTTTAATAAAGTTATAGGCCTACTATAGACTCCTACAAGGTTGCTAGAATAGCTATGAATTACATCATAAACTCTAACAAGCTTTTTGCAGTAACTACAGATTACAACAAGCTTGTTACAGTAGTTATGGATTATAATAGGCTTGCTACAAAAGCGATGGATTATATCAGACTTGTTATGGACCAACTATAGATTACATCAGCTAGCTACAGATTTCATCAAGCTTGTTATGGATTTTAGTAGGTGTACTATGGATTTTAGTAGGTTGTTATGGATTTCAACATAATTGCTACATACTCCAACAAAACTTCTACAAACTTGTTTGTAAAATAGTTCTCAATGTATTCTAATGTTCCAATTATCATGAAGAATGCTTTTCACTTAAATTCTTTCTATATATAGGTTTATATGTATAGACTTTCCATTATAGATTGTATTCAAATATAAGTTTATGTAATTTTATTCCAAATAATAACTCTTTCTATATTTGGTGGAGATCAAGATTATTCTATAATATATTTTATTATAATAAATATCTCTCTCCATATTTTGTGGAGATTGAGCTAGGATAGAGCATCTTGGTTGTTACTCCCAAATAATATGTTGATTGGAAGCATGAAATTATAAATGCAACCTTCCACATTTGAATAAAATAATCAATACAATTTTTATTCCATTATTTTGAGTAGTCCATTTGAAACTTGTGTTTTGAATAAATCCTCTTTTGAGGAATGAGTTGCCCACTTATTCCAAGGAAGATGGATCAATGTACTTTTATTTATTTTTGTATTTTGTAATTATTAATTTTTTGTAAATTATTATTTTATTTCTTTGTTTTTGTAAGCATTTATTTTGCATACCTTGTTATAAACCTGTAGGTATTTTGTGTGTTTGTAATTTATTTTCAATTCAACAATTTACATTCTACAAGTGTGATTTACTTTCTACAAGTGTGTTTTACTTTCTACAAGTGTGATTTACTTTCATGCAAGCGTGATTTGATTTTTTCAAGTGTGATATATAATTCCTTCAAAGTGTGGAGTGTGATAGAAGGAATCATTTTCTAAATGTCTCTTTCTCCTATTGCATACAACCTTCAAACACCAACCATGGATTGACATTATTAAATGAAGGGGATTGACGACACCGATCACCAACTTGCTTTTATAGCTAAAGGAAATTAGTGCTTAGCTTTTAAACCATATTTAAGATAGATTCATTTTCATTCAGAGTGCCTCAAAATTATGAACTTGATTATTTCTACTAGTTGCAGGCATCAAAACTCTTTGGTCTTGTGGATGAGATCCACTTGTAATATTTTTCAAGAATCCTAGATTTTGGCTTGGAAGTGTTTGGTTTAAAGGTAATTGGTTTAGAAGTGGAATCTAGTTTAAGGTAGGAATATTTTTATTGGCATTGGTAATGACATTTAGAATAGGTAGATTTGGATTAATGTTGGGAATATATGCCATTTGGCCTTAGGGTTACATCTGATCATTAATGATCATAACTTCAACATAGGCTAAGGTTAATGTATCAATTACTTGAGAAGCTATTTTAAGAAACATAGAACTCATGGGATCCAAGGAATCTTTGTAAATCTCTATGGCTAAAGCCTCATCAGGTTTGTGAGGAACTATGGTCTTGCTAAACATTTTCTAAAATCTAGCATTAAAGGCTCTTATGGCCTCATTTAAATATATTTTAACTATGGTAAACTGTTGATATAGAATTTAAGGACTAATGATTTTACCAAATTGGTTAATAAATATTATGTTAAAATCATTTCAATTGGTTATGTAATTTTTAAGGAGGTTTAAGAACCATTCATATGCAGCATCCTTAAATGTAAATGGAAATAATTTGCATGTTACATCTTCATGAATAACATTTAAAAGTATTAAAGCATCTTTGAAACAATTAATGTGTTCTTCAACAATTACAACAACATTAGGACTAAAAGTGGGCAAATACTTTTTAGGATTGTGAGGAAGGTCATGTACCACACCTAACACATTGATTGAAGAACCACCTAGCCAAGCCATACCTTAATAGGGATTAAACATAATATCACCCTAAATTGGTGAAGTTGGTTGAGACTTTGATATTATATTCTTACCTTTGTTTCACCTATCTCTCCTATGAAATTCTAATGAAAGGAGAGGAACCCTTGTCTCTAAACATGACCTGGTCCTTATCCTTGGCAATTTCATCTTGAAAGCTTTGAACCTTGTTTGAAATATAATGTGTAAGTCTTATATTTACCAAAAAAAATTATCAAACTTTCACATTAATCAAAATTTGAAAAAAAAATATAAATAATGATAAAGGACATCAATCTTTAACTAAATTAGCTCAAATACATGTCTAAATATTTAAGTATGAATGATCTTTACATGTTTCAACCTCAAGTAACCCCAAATTTGAAGAGATCCAATAAATATTTGAATAAAACAAATATTACTAACCTAAAACATCTTGGATTTATATATATTAAGCTATCCTTACCATGATTACTCATATATCTCCAAAGAATATCTATCTTTGTCTAAATAAGCACCAAGACTAGTATGAAACCATTAAGATCAATGATTTTTACACAAATATGTTAAAAGAAACACAAATATGCAAATAATAAATCAAAATTAGAACATAATTCACCAAAATAGCAAAGATGTTAAAAAATTTCAAATATTTAACTAAGGCCCTCCTTCTAGCACTAGTGGAATGTGTATCCCTATTGCTGCAAGTGTATCATAGATGGTTCTTAGTGTTTAAGAAACACTACTCATTTATTAATCCAAAGATTCCAATGTATGAGTTGAATTTTGTGATAATCATGCTATCTTTGGTGGAATAGAGAAAAAAAATGTGACCATTTCACAAATTTATATTGGTTGATGGTTGGGAGCCATCATGGATCAATAGTTGATCTTTGATTTTGAAGATGATTTATGTTATTTAAAGTTAATCATTCTTAAACCTAAGTCTAAATTTAAAATAATATGATTATTCACAATGAAACTAATCTATGGTTAATTGATAAAATAAATATCAAAAGGAAGGGTAAGGAAAAAAAGAGAGGTGTTATTGATCTCTAGTTCAAACATTATAACAAAGTTTTGATTTCATTTAAACATGTATTTAACTAATGTACAAATTAAGGTATAAATAACTCAAATCATATCACATATTAGGTAAATATATAAGGAAGGTATGAAAATATGCAAATAAGAACATGATTTACTTTAAGAATTGCATCCATTTAAGCAAATAACATTAGCCCAAATGCAAGAAGAGAAAAGAAAGTGAATTAAACCTAAGAAATTTCAACTAATCTAGCATTAGCATAAATTAGTAACTCTGACTTTAAAAATGCACATCTAGAATTCATAATAACCATTAAAATCTGAAAACGAGACTAGACAAATGAGAGAGAAACCATGATAGCATTTCACACAAGTAAATGTGGACAAACTTTGCAGAACTCCCTACTTTTTATTAATTTTCTCAAAAGTTACAAAATAGTTTTGGCTTCAAAACTCTCTCCCTTTACAATGGGTAATACCTATTTATATAGATAATTCATGAGGTATTCAAGTTATTCATGTCAAATATTAAGGATAGTTATCCTTTTACAATCTTTTGAGAACCTTTTAGACATTCTAAAAATGACTAACCTATATGCAATGTGCTTTACAAATTGCACATTCCTTTACAAAAAGAATATTCTATTTTCAAAAATTATATAATGTTTTTACATAATAGAATATCCTAAGTCAACTAGCTTGACTTTGGGACCCCTTGTGCTGATGTAGTCTTATGTCTTCCCTACAAGATCTTCATTCTATAATGTTGTTCATTGATCAACTCTAGATCAATAATAGGTCTTATGAATAATTACTTTTTTTCATTTTTTCAACCCTTGGGATCCCTCTCAACCCTTTCTAAATCATTTTTTGTGCTCCTAACATCTCCTATCTTTTATTATGATGAAAAAAATGGCCCATGATCTTCTTGTTATCATCTCCTATTTTCCCTTGTCCTTATTTCCTCTCTTCTTTCATGAATTGAGTAGTTTTATGTTTGAACTCCTCATCAGTTATTAGACCCAAAGGACTAAGTGTGGTGAGATATTTGATCAATCTATCCAAAATGTGTAACATCTTATCTTCTTATTGCTTGAGGTCCTTAGAAATATCTTCCATGTACTTAGACTAACTATTCAGGGACTTGATATTATCAATTAATATAGCCATATCCATATTCAAGTGGGTTAGGTATACTATCTTGAACTTAGGTATTTTATTTTTAGTCAATAATTTGATCAAATCCTTCACTTGGTAGCCCAAAACATGTCATTGGCCAACTTGTCCTGTAGTCATGGTGCTTTGTTTATTCACTACCTCTTACCTAGTCTTAACTAACTTTAAAGAAGTAAACAAATTAGCCATGGTGCCCTCAAATTGCCTAAATCTATATTCTTGGATTAACAAGATGGTTTATTCTTTTAAAATATTTTTCTACTGAAAGATGCCTTTGATCTTATTTGTAATTAATCTGACTGAGCCTAACCCATTTCAAGAACATTTTCTTCAAATATTTGGTCCTTGCCAAGCTTTCATCTTCCAACTAGAGTCAATCCAACAAAAGGTTCCACTTTTTAGAAAGTGAACTCCTCTCCACCAACCATGACCTTGTTTTCAATTACCCTTTGTAAACTACCAATGGTTGGGTCAAATTTGACACCAACTAAAGATTCTATCACCTTTAGATCTGGGGTCTTCATTTGTGTTCCACTTGATTCTCCTAGATCAGTCGTCCTCCTTTTATATTCCTTTTATAGAGCTAGGATATATGGCATGACTTCATGAACTAGGATATTGATGGCCTTCCTCATAGCCTATAGATGTTGTACACATGGTACCTTTTGAAATTTTCCATAGATGAACCATTTAAGAATGGTTGGACCCTGAATCAAGTTTTCCTCACTAAAGAAATTGATTTCACTCAAAGGATGAGTGAAGGTCACCTTGGGCTTTTTGGTTTTAATTGGGATAATGGCAAATTTAGATTTTCTTTTGGGGGTGTCTATAGGAGCAATATCCAACACTTCCTTCCCATTTTCTTCTTTTATTTCTTCCATATCTTCATCATCTAACTCATAGGCTAATGATATAATTTTTAAATCATCTTCAATTATCTCACCAAGGTGTAATTTTACCATATGAACCTCCTCCAATGGTGATCCTTGCTCCTCTATTTGAGTTGAAGAAGTTGAAATTTCGTCAAGCCTTTTCTCTTATGGCCTTTGCTCAATTTTTTCCTTAGGTCTAGACTTTATCCAAGTTGGTGGAGGTATAGAAGGTACACCACTCAATAAATGATATTGACTTGGTCCCAGTTTCCATTTGTCATCATTATATTTTTACTCCCTTTGCATTCTATACTTTGGATTGATGTTGTGCCTTTTCAATCTAATGGTGACCTTAGATAAATAAGAGGTCTTTATGTATAAGGGACCAAAAGGACTAGGGTAGTGATCATAATGGATATTGATTCCTTTGGCTTTCAAATGTACTTTATCTCTTCCCTATGGATCCCACTACCTTAGCTCATCAATTTGGAGATTGAAAGAGGTCTTATGTTTGGAAGTAGCCTCAATATTATCCCATAATGAAAACATAGTCCTACAAATAGTTATGGGGAGGATATGAAGTAGTCCCTTCCTCTTAGTTTTGTACAAACAAACTATCCCATTACATATTTGATAAGCCACCTCCTACTTTGCTAACTTGATTGACACATGGACTGGTAATCTAAGGGGAGTGCATTGTGTTCATTCAACCCTAATGATTATGTAATATGGATATAACCAAATTTTCCCCATGGATTCACTTTACTTTTTAATAAAGGTGCTAACTCTTGACATTATACTACCAATTATGGCCTTGGTTAGGGATAGATAAACACAATCACAAATGAAGTGGATGTGGTCCCTATATTTGAATATGTATAACTTTAAATAATATTTGGAGATTATTTGTGTCCCATTAGGTGACCATTCCCTAAGGTTAGGGATATTTGTGGTAGCAATTAAGGCATCTAAGAGGTATGACATCATGTAGAATTGGTTCCTAGTTTTCTTCTTAACTACAAAAATTTGTCTACTTAAGCAAGTGATGATAAATTCACCAAGATGAGGGGTGATTTACTTATCAATAATAAATTAGACTAAGGGCACCCAAATTTTGTCCACATATGTAGTGGTTGAATTTACACATAACCTATTCATCATAGTCATTATCATCTTGATTCTAGATCTAAATTGGCTAATGGGGATATTATTATTGAAGTTTGAAAACACTTGGTTTGTAGAATACAGCCATAGGGAAAGGATGTTATTCAAATCATTTTATTTGGTCTAATTTTTTATTGTGGTTTGGTATAATTGGGGTTTAGGTAGTGTTTAATAGTTTTCAAATGTTATAGTAGATATGTAAGAAATTTTATTAAAACTACCCTCATGAATAATCATGCCCTTATCTATTTTTCCATCTTTAAAAATAGGAGAGATAATGTCTATAAAATGTAGTACCTCAATTTTTATTGTATCATAATGGAGACCTATCATCTGAATGGTAACTATGTTGTATTAGAGCCTCCTTATAGGCATGTTCTTCTCCTCTTCTCTTGTGATGGGTTGCCTCAATGGTCCAAAATAAGCTTGACAAATTATTGTCCTTTGTATTTAGAGTTGTGGCATCAAATTTTATGTCCTTTTCTACATAATTGGTTAAATAAATCTCCACATCCTATCTAGAAACATCTTTATGAGCTGCCATGGCTTGTAAAATTTTTAAATTTCTCACTAGTGGTATGTATTTTAATTCTAATCAAATTATTCTTGTAAAAGGGATAATTCAACTCTCCTTAATTTTTTTATAATAATCATAGGGTTGAATTAGGGTTTTTTTACTTGCTAGGGCTTTCTTGAAGGTTTTTACAATGCTTTAATGGTGGCAAATATTTGAACTTAGGTGAGCTTTGTGACTTAGATTGTGTTTATATCTTTGTATTTATACCTTTGCATTTCTAAGGTCTACAAAATCTTTAACTTGGTATATTATGCTTACGTAGTTCCAATGTGGCATCATCATGGCATCTTACTCATTAATATTCAAAATATGACCATTCATCACTTTTTGACATGTGTCAATATTTTATTGGTTTTGATCCCTTTAAAAATTTTGCCTCGCCTTGCATCATTGGATCTATTTTCTTGGATCAACATGATTTGTTGATCTTGATCTAAGAAATAATATTTCATTAGCTTCATGTTACATTCCTCATGTTTATGGCACTTGTCACTTCCACATTCATCCTGATCTTCATTGAAATGTCAACATCAATCTCATATCATTGTATTGTCTCTGTCTAGATGAACACACTCCATTGATCTTGATCTACTTAATTATGGCCCCTGCTCTATGAACCATTGATTAAAATATATATGCTCATCTACGTACCATAAATCTTTGAAATATTCTCAAGATTTAGATTGTGGCTTGTGGTCATGTCATGTGTCATCTCTGCATTCATCCTTAGGGATTTTGACTTTTCAACCTTCATCATGCACTGTTAGATCTTGTTTAATTAGATCAACATGCTCTATCAAATCTTGATCTGAGGGGTGGAATGCCATTATGTTCTCAATTTTATTTTACTACAGATTTTATACTTGTCACCTTCTCACTTATCTTGGGGTCTTTGAATTGTCAACTTTGATCTCACACTATCAGATCATCTTCAGCTAATCAATCATGCTCTGTTAGATCATATTTTATGTGTACCATTGAAATTTTAGTAGGGTTCATAATATGGTGACATTTGTCACCCTCTTTCTCATTTGGAGCTCATTTAATTCTTGACTTAACACATACTACTAGATCAATCTTAACCAAGAAACAACATGTCATAGATCTTATGGTGAATAAAAACATTAAGTCAAGCTTGGGAAATATAAATAACATAGGTTAAATTTTTTAAACTAAGGTTTTATTCATTTTGATAAACATGTTAAAACCCTAGGATAAAAATTTTAAGCTAAATTCTAAAACATAATGAAAAGGACCCCATGAATGATAACAAATAAGTCATAAATTTTTAGCCTAGGGTTTTATTGTATTCATAAATATCATAGAAACTATAGGATAAGGATTTATGACTTGTCTAATATATAAAAAAATGGACCCTACATTAGTTATACCAAGCTAATAATAAAATAGACTAAGGGGTCACAATACATAAAGGGACCAAGCATAATATTTTTAGACTAAGGTTTGGTCGTGTTAAAAAACATGACCAAACCTTAGTCCAAAAATATTATGGTTGGTCCCTTTATGTATCATGACCCCTTGGTCTATTTTATTATTAAGCTAAGTCCATGGTATAAATAATACCTCCTGCATAAATTGTTCCTATGCAAAGTTGAATTTGATTCAAAAGGGACTTAAGTTAAAACATTAGACTAGGGTTTTAACATGACTTAAAATAGATTCAATTAATCTTTGACAGACCAAAGGCTATTAAAAGATCAATTTAATATTGAAGCACAAATCCCTAAGCATGTTCATTCCCAGATTAAATTTTATTGAACCTATAATAAATAAACACAAGCAACAATCATTAGCAATATTAGAAGGGGTAAAATCATGATCACTTGAAAACATGTCAATTAATCCAAATGAGCACTAGGTGTGGATGATCTTGAAATGAAAATGATGTGCAAACATGCTAGTGGTACTTTGATCAGGTGATTTTTCAACTTTAGGGTACAAATTTGCACAATTTGAAATAATAGTCCCATTTTTTTAGAAATGGGGGTATGTTGGCATCAACACTTTCCAAGGTTTACATGTGTGAAAAGTAAGTTTTCATACATACATTAAATTTTTTTGACCAATCAAAACTTAGGAGTAACTCATAAACCTTAAGAATGTCAGCTTAAAAAATGTAAATGTAATGTTGAACACATGGATTTAAAGTAATCTACATGTGTACATTTATAAATTTCCCAATAACTGAGACTAAACATTTTTATAATTAGAGCACTGCTCTCTTATATTTATCTGGGGGTAAGCCTAGTTTATTGAAAATTTTAGTGGGCATCATATTAATTAAATCTCCTAAGTCAACTAAGCAAATATGAACTTCTTTTTCAAAAAATTATGATAGTTATAAGGAAAGGTGGGACTTTAGGTTTGTATTTGTAGGTGACCATATTGGCATGTGTAGCTTTTGACTTTTCAAAATATGGTTTATTGGTAAGAGCATTTCAATATAATTTCCATTTGTGCTATGGTCTCAGCCAATTCATGAAGGATGATATTTGTAAGGATATTATTCATGCCCTCAAATATATTTTATCCACCCTATTTAGATGGACCAACATGTTAATACTGATCATTCCATTTTAGGGCATTATTATTATATTTTGGATCAAGAGGAATAACTATTGTTATAGTTTGATGGTGTGGAAGTTGTAGTAGGATATTGATTATTATTTTTCTGATTATTGTTATTTATTTAAAAAAATTGAAAATAGTTATTCTAATTTGTATTGTCTTCTAGTTCATTCTCATCCTCAAGTAGGGATGGGAAATCATATGTTTCAAACACCATTATAGTAATAAAATAATTAGGTAATCTTGATGTGGATGAATCAAGCTAATTTTAGATAATATCATACCCCTCCATCTTCTTTTAGGAAATAAATAATTATATGTAGTCTAACTCATCATGTTTTGCAGTAATTTAAACTCTATACCAATTGAGCAAAGCTTCCTCTCAAATGTTTATCTTACAAAGCTAATGTTGTAGCTAATGTTGTAGTCAATCTATATATATATATATATATATATATATATATATATATATATATATATATATATATATATATATATATATACATACATACATACATACATATTTTGGAATCTTGCATTAAATGATATCATTAGCACATTAGGATCCATTTTCATGATTTAAAAATGTTGATACCTAAACTAGGATTAGTAACTTGTCCAAAGTGTGCTAGAAATGTAGTATGAATTTAATTCTTGTGGGTAACTGAGTTCTCTAGGAGATTCATGAACCAACCATATGTAACATCATGTAATGTGAAATGGAATAGTCTACATGCCACATCTTCATGAGTTACATTCAATAATCCCAAATATTTTTTAAAGGATTTGTTGAGGTCAACATGCCCCCATTTCTAAAAAATGAGGACCCTTGTGCTAAATTGTGCAAATATGAACCTTAACATTGAAAATTCACTTAATCAGAGTGTCATTAACATGTTTGCACATTATTCATATTTGAAGATCATCTTCACCTGATTGGGTTGAGTTATTTTTTCTCATTGTTTTGGTTTAAAAAATCTACCTAATATTACTAATAGTGGATCTTCTTATTTCAAGTTTCAGCTTCTAGAAACCCTTTTTCAGGAAACCCTAACATAGGTTCTTTTGCACCAATTCAAAAATTGGTGGGAACAAATTATGTGAGAATGCTTTAAATTTTCCATGGACTTAAGTTTAATTTTCATACTAAGGCTTGGGTGTGTTTTTAAACACAACCAAACCTTATCCTAAAAATTATATTCTTGGTCTCCTCAAGTCTCGAGCCTCTCATTCTTTTTATTTTTAACATGGTATAATTTTAATGTTTACAAGGTCATTTTATTTTTTCTTAGCTTGGTCCAACTTTATTATTCTCATAGTCCCTCTTGTTATGAACTTATACTAATGTCTTAGTCCTAAGGCCCAATTTATGTTTATTAACATAAACAAGACCTTAGTCTTAAGAATTTATCCTATGTCTTATATGTCTCTGAGCCCTGAATTAAACCATGTACTTGTTTATAAGATCAACGACCTATTTTTAATCAAGTAAAGTTGATTGGATGGAGTGGATTGAGCTTGATATGCCTAAGACTTCAGCCCATGGGACCAATCCTACTTGATCACTCAGATCATGATCAATGACCCACATTTGAGTGGAAGCCAATGATCCAATAATGTGAAAACAAAATCAAGTTAAAAGGTGTCCCTTTTATTATAACACAGACTTAGATTAAGTCTTTATCCTAAGGTTTCAATTGCATTTATTAATATAATAAAACCCTTAGGATAAAATTTTATGCTATGACTTTATTATACACGACGTCCTTTTTTCATTATATTTCTAACTTAGGCTAGAAACTAATATTTTCATAAGAATGGAATCTAATTTATGTTGAAACTTGGCTTAAAAACTTAGACCAAATTTTGTTCATATTCATTAATAAAAAATTAAATATTAGTCTAAGGCTTTTATAGTCTTAAGCTTATTTATTTTGTTTATGACTACAGGAGCCAACTGTGTTCAACTACCCAGATCATAATAAATGATCTACATTTACTCAAGCAAGATCAAGCAAATGATGTGTATCAATTCAAAGTTCTTACGGGACCTACTATATTTCATGGGACTTAAATTTGACGTTAGCATGACTATCAATTAAAATCTATGAGGTCATCATTGATGGTCATAAAACCATCAAATTTTAGCCCCTTTGGTTAATTGTGTGAGCTTAACTTTGACATTATCATGACTGTCAATTAATGTTTGTGACACCGTCAAATTTAAGCTCAGAAACCAATCTTTCTTTAATGAATGAACATGTTGGTTCTTTATGTTGTAAGATCAATGGAATTCCAATTGGAAAATAAACATGCTTAAGATTTTGTACTCCAATGTTAAAATCAATCTTTTATTAGATTTTGACATACCATAGATTGATTGGATCTATTTGAAAGCCATGTTTCAACCTAAGACCCTTCTAATTAATTTTAAATTTTCATGGGAGATATTATAAACACCATGGACTTAGCTTAAATATTACCATAAGATTTAGTCATATTTTTAAACTTTTGAGCAAACATTAGTCTAAAATCTTATGCTTGGCCCATATATGTCCCATTATATTTTGGTCTATTTTATTGGCTTAATATAATGAATGCAGGGACCTATTTTTATAAAACTTAGCTTAGATATTTTACCCTAAAGTTTTTTCATATTTATTAATATGATAAAATGTTAGGTTAAGAACCTTACATTAAGTCCTTTTATTATTATTCAAGGTCCCCTTTTACTATATTTTAAGCTTAGCTTAAACATTTTATCCTAAATTTTATCTCGTGTTTATTTAAAAAAATAGAATCATAGTCTAAAGTATTTAACCTAAGTTATTTATGTATCCCAACCCTAACTTAAACATTATGCATCTTTGGAGGATCTATGACTCGTATTCACTTAGATGGGATTGATCTAATGGAGCATAGCCAAAGTCAAAATTTCAAAGGATCCCCAAGAAATCAAAGAATCACCACATGGTGAGAATGTGTTAACTAGAAAGGATGATAAGGTGAAAAGCTTAGAAGGCCCATGGAACTGCCAAGTGGTGTAACCTCGAGGCCTAGTACAAATAGCAACTAATGGAATGAAACTCTTAAGATTGATATCAATGATTCATTTTGATCCATTAAAAATGATCCAATGGAGTGAGACAAAGAAAAAATTTCAGAAGGCAATGATAAATTTTTGAACATTAATTAACAAAGTGCCACGAAAATGCCAACTAGATGCCACATAGGCATAAAGTGACAAAAACAAAGATTTTGTGGGATCAAAAAAGCAAAGGTATAAATTCAAAGGTCCAAATCAAATCTAAGTTACAAACTCATTAAATTTCAAAAGTTCATCACTATTAAAGCTTGGAAAATACTTGCAAAAAAGCCCTAGCATCTCTAAATGCCCTCATTTGATCTCAGAGTGACCAAAGTCAAGCTTGAGAGAGTTGAATTGCCTTTTGAGCAAGTGAAAATTGATCTATAGGTGAACTATAGACCATTAGTGAGTAATTTGAATAAACGCACAACCATGGTAGCTCAAAAACAACACAAGGAAGACATAGAGCTCTATTTAACTATAATGTAGAAGGGAGAACCTTCAAAGATGTAGAATTGGATGATGCATCTTTGAACACAGGAAAAAATAATTGGTCCTATTTATTTTAGACAATTCAAGAGCTACCAGTAATTACTAGAGAAGATGAGAGGAATGCATCAGTCAAAAGGAGGTACTATGACCTAGTTGCCATCCAAATGACAAGCCCAAAACTAGAGGTACTACATTGCATTGATGTTATTTTTCCTATTTTCAAGGATTGAAAAATTGATTAGGGTATGATAGTACATAAACATAGTTTTAAAAGAGTTGATTATATCTCCCCTCTTGCCTTCAAAAACTACTATAAGCTACCCAAACCCCAGGTGAATGTACCCATAATTAATGAATGGTCTAATAAGAATGACCTAAAGACCATCATTACCCCATGGTTATATTCAATAATCCAAGTAATCTCTAACCTTAGTAGAAAGATCCCAATCAGCCAATTTAGGGCCAAGATTAGGATGATAATGACATTGCTAAATAGATTGTTCCCTCCACCACCTATGTTGACAAACTCTGGGTCCCTTTTATGTATTTTATGGTTGATAAATGAATTACCCCTCCCATAGGTATGATGATTAGCACATGTTTGAAGAGACAATTCAGTAAAATCAAGAAGAAGACCAACAACCATTTCTAAATGATGTCTTACCTTTTAGATGCCCTGTTAGCCACCACCAAAGTTCCCAACATTAAAGAATGGTCACTTGATGGGAAAAAATAGCTGTTTGGTACTACTCAAAATTACATATTTTCAAATATAGGTACCATATTCAATTAATATATGATTGTGTTTATCCAGCTTTAGCTGAGGCCATTTTAGGGATTCCAATGATGAGGGTCAACCCTTTGATCAAGAATTATGTTGAACTCATTAAGGACATTTATTTATATTCAGATTATATTATAATCAAGATAGAGGGAACTCTGAGTCAACCCCTTAGGCTACCAATTCACTTACCCACCAAATTGGTAGAGCAATAAGTGGCATACCAAGTATTACATGGCATAGATGTTGTGTGTAAAAAAAGAAGGAATTGATCCATTCCTTTCCCTTAACCATTACTAAGACTATGTTTTAGAATTGGGACAATGTAGAGATTGTCTCCAAGCATAAGAACTATTTTAATTTACAAAATGATGAATTGAGATAATGGGACCCCAATGAAAAGGTTAAGAAACATTTGAAATCCAAGTAGATCAACATGACCTATGAACATCACCCTAATGTTTATGACTCAATGTACACCCAATAATCCTCCTTCATAGAGGTGTTAGAAAGATTGAAGAAACTCAACATTAATCTCAAGGCTAGGTTGTTAAGAGAGGAAAAAAATAGAGGATATATGGAAGATGGGGCTCAAGTAGTACCATTTACTACTAGGTCCATCCTCTAGACCCCCTCCATAACCACAAGTAGTAACACAAGAGCCTGAGACTCAAGCTACACCAAGGCCAAAAGAAAAGAGACCTAAGGAGAGGAGACCTAGTGAGGTGGCATCTTCTTCAGCTCAACCTGAAGAATCAGAGTCACCTATTGAAGAAATTGACTTAATTGTATTGGATCCTGAGGAGACTATAAAGGATGCCCTAAAAGCATTGGCTTATACTTATGAATCAAATAAAGAATAAGTACATATAGCAGAACCTCAATTTCTATTTAAAGAAGCAAAATAAGAAAAGGGTAAGGAAGTGTCTTTGGACTCAATTATTATTGCAACCAATCCAAAAATAACTTTGATCTAGCTCTAGTATAAATGAAGAGCAAGAATCCAAAGTTGACCTTCACTCATCCTTTGAATGAGGTCAACTTTTTCAGTGATGATAATCCAATTCATGGTCTAACCATTCTTAGATGGTTGTTATGTGGAAAAATGCAAAAAATCCCAACTACGTACCACCCATAGGCCATTAAAAAATTTGTTAATATCCATGTGCATGATGAGCTCAAGCCCTAGATTATGGTATTACAACAAGATAAGGAAAGATAGATGGTTACTCCTAAAACCTCATGCACATAAGTGGAGACCTCAAAGCCTCCAAAAGTAACTCAATCATCAATTGGCATTAGGTTTGACCCAAAAATAGTTGGATTGCAAAGAATCACTAAGAAGAAATCCTTGCTTGGAGGAGAAGAATTCACTTTTTAAAAAGTGGAACCATTTTTTAGCCTGACTCCTATTGAAGGTTAGAGACTAGGTAAAAACTACATCTTTGATGAAAATGTGCTTGAATTGGCTCAAGCACAATCATCTCAGTTATAGGCAACCATCAAAGTCCTATAGCAAAAAAGGGAAAATCTATAATATCAAAAAGAGAATTTGGAAAGATGATTTTTTTGTCAGTTCCTGATGCCATGATCAAGATGTTTGAAGCATATTTCTATGATATATTTGACTCCCTCAGTCAATAAAGGCAAGATAAAATGCATTGGGTTAGCAAGAATAGTATCCAAGGTCTTAATCACCTAATGTTAGATTTATAAGGATAAGATGAAATATTTTATCATCATCTTGGTACAGGATCAAATCCTTAATTTTAAGACCATCAACATAGCTCACTTGAACATAGCCATGAGATTGATCATATACAAGATTAAGGGTTTGAGTATATGGTCCAATATCTTGTAAAGACTCCTTGGAGATGAAAGGTGCTACCAGATAGGATAAAATGATTCCTTAGGATCATGATTGTTGAATAAACACTCAGCCCCATAGGACTCATAACAGATAAGGAATTCAAACACAGGATAACCTTGGTCATGCAGGAAGTAAGGATCAAGAGCCAAGGTAAGTCTAGGATAGAAAATAACAAGATCATGGACATGATCCTTATAGTAGAAGAAAATATTTCCAAGGCAAGGATAATTAAATAATCCTTAGAGAGGAACAATAAGGACCTTGGAGACCTAGCTGATCAAGAAGATGATCTCTTCTTAAAACCCATAGTAAATTTTAAGCTTATTTATGAACAACATCATAAGGCAATAAGAATTCTTCATAAAAAATAGGGTAATTCATCAACATAGGGTCCACAAAGTTAGTTAGGAATATTATTTCATATAACTTTGTAATATTAAAAATAGAATATTCTTTTGTAAAGGCATGTGTATCTTGTAAGCACATTTGCCTTTAGGTTAGTCCGTTTTGAAAACTCTAGTGTATTCTAGAACTTTGGTAGAAAGGATAGTTTTCCTTACACTTGTACACTTGTAATTTGATATGGCTAACTGACATACTTCCTTATATTCTATAAAATGAGTATTGTCTATTGTAAAGAGGAGGGACTTTTTGAGCTAAAAAACTAGTGTAAACTTTGAGCAGCTAATGTAAGAAGAGAATTCTAAAAATATTGTGTCATTTTGTTTGTGTATGTGTACACCCTAAATTATTCAAGCAACCACACATATCATGTCTTTCATATTCCTTTCAAAATAGACTCTGACTGGAGAATATGAGCTATGGTGACATTAGCCATGTCTTTGTTTTACTTATCTTGGTCTTGTTTATTGCTTTTGTCACCTCTCTATTGTCTCAATTAAGTAACCTATACCTTAAATAACCCCCAAACTTGGTTTGTGTCAGTCTTAGCCTATTTTTATAATTCTTATACAATATAATTCTATAGGACTATAGTGCCTGATGCTCCTATCCTTTTTGATGTTGTTGTCTAATGATCATTTTTTTCTTTCTTAACAGGGTCTAAACCCTTCTTAGCCCCTTCTTTAAGTTTTAGTTATATTTTTGATGTTAACTAATGTAAATAAATCTCCCAAATTCAAAATGAATATGTTCTTATATAAATGACTTCACAAGGCATTTTATATCTATCACTTACTACTTTGGCACATTATATAATAAAAACTAGTCAATAGTATAGCTCAACATTTTCATCACACATAGACTTGCATGCTTGATCAAGAAAGGGAATAGGTGAAATTAATTCTTGCATATATCATTCACATTTATTATGCATGTTTCCTAAATGAGAACTACATTTGATCTGAGACCTTATCTTGATGGTTAATGTAGGCAGTGATCAAGATAGTAGGGGTTCTATATCATATGATTATTCTTCCCCTAACCTAGTTTTTCTCTCTTTTGAATTTGAGATTTTTTGTTTGTATGTGTGTAGATAGATATAATTTTTTGAGATTTAAATGGACTTATAGTGAGATATATTTACTTCTAGCCTCTAAAATTTCATACACAAGGTCACACAAACATAGTGAACAAAACCCAAAAATCTCAGAGCTCCTAGACAATAGAGATAGAGGTGGAATTCAACATTTATGTCACTCTTATCCAATTTCAATGCTCTTATCCAATCATAAAACATAATCTAGATCAAGATTCATGACAGTGTCCCAATCTTGCACATTAATTTCTAGCTCCTGAATCATCTGTTTCAGTCCATTTTTAGATAAGTTTATTTCTTCTCCTCATGTAAATTACTTGATAAAAATATATATTTTACAATATTAGAGTATATTTTCCCCTTAATCTAGACCCCTTATTATTTAATAACTAAGCACTATTTTTCCCAAAAATAATAAAACATTTGGTGAACTTGACTTACTTCAAACAAATTTAAAACCCTTGATACCCTTAGGGTTTTTCCTTCATATTTTATGAAAAAAATTAATTTCAAAATTTTTATTTTTGTATAAATTTTTGTTCATTTATTCTATTCAAAAATATTTTTAGAATTTAAATTATTGGCATAATTTTCAAAAATTCTAAAACCCTAGCTCAAACCCTAGATTTACAAACTAGGTCCTCAAACCCCAAGCCTTCCTTGCAAATTTTAGAAAAATATTTAGGATTTTTTGTAAATTTTTTACTTTGTCAAACATAATTTCAAATTTTTAAATTAATAGCTTTCTTGTGTAAAAATTTAATTTCAAATTTCTAATTTTTGTATAAAGTTTTATGTATTTATCCAATTCAAAATTATTTTAAAATTTAAATTATTATAAATTTTCAAAAATTCTAAAACCCTAGCTCAAAACCCTAGATTTCCAAACTAGGTCCTCAAACCCTAAGTTTTCCTCCCTTACAATTTTTAGAAAAATAGTTTGAAATTTTTGGAAACTATTTATATTGTCAAAAGTATTTTAAAAATCTCTATGTTTGTAGTTATTTTTGCATTTATTTTCTTAATATTAGTTTTACACACTCTCTTTGGTGAAAGAAATAAAATGGCCACTAAGGCACTTCTTCCCTCTCATCCCATAGATCAATTTTTAAAAAATTCTCATAATTATGATAATGAATGGATAAAATTACAAAATTGCACATTAGCTAAAAATATGGAAAATGATTTTATTTAAAATGAAGATAATTACTATTATTGTAATGAAGAATATGATGATATATGTGATAGTTATAGTGAACTACAATTATATACATCTTCTTCTTTAAAACCTATCTCTTTTATTCCCTTTTCTAAAGAAAATAATTTTGATAAATGGGAAAATTACTCTTCACCTCATTCTCCTATACATAATGCACCAAATGAACAAATTAGTCATGCACTTCCAAGTGAACCTCTTATTAGTGATCATTTGCTTCCATGTGAACCTAATCTCTCTCTCTCTTTTTCTACTTATATGTTAAAATTACAACAATATAAAAGCAATAGAATAAAATTTTCAATGCATAATTCAAATGATGCATCTCATTCTCTTAACTCTGCTTTATCAAAATAATGTCCAAATGAAAACTCTTCTTCTCTTATTTCTCATATTGCACATGAAAATAATGAATACACTCCATCCATGGATAAAATTTATGCACATGATATTCAAAATTCAAATGATACTTTATTAAAAATTAGAAAATAACTAAATCCTTCTCTTACACCTCTCCCTAGTTACATTGAAAGTGATAATGGATATGATAGTGAACATGCAAACAAATATGAAAATGAGAGTGATTATGAACAATATTCAAATGATGATAATTTATGGAATAATGATTATTATTATCCACATAGTGAATAATAATATCCATATCATGTTTCTAACTCTTCTCTCACTCCTCTCAAACATAATATACTTCCAAATATTGTTTCTACTTCTATGCATGATTCTATTTCAAATAATGCACATGTTCATGCTAATATCACATCTTCTACTCAATTATAATGTGATACACTAAAACATAAAGATACCAATGAATCTCCCAAGCCACTCCTCACTATAGTAGAACCCAATTTTACCTAGAGAATGGTATCCCACATCTCTCTAGTAGGGTCCAAGTTACCATTACTCCCAAGGTTCAAGTGAGCACACCCCCTCTATGATATAATTTATAAATTCAGCATTCCCATGGCTAAAATTAAAAATCAAATTCTATTATTAAATGAACCACTTCAAGATACTAATGTACCATCCTAGGAGATTATATCTTTGATGCATGTAGTTGGTGAATTACAACACCAAGTACATCTTGTTACCTTGGAAAAAAAGGCTTATAAGTCTTAGATGGATGCCAATGATTTACATGATAACCCTATTTTTAAGACACTTATAAAATATTCATTTCCTAAGCATTTATATATACCATCATTGCCTCACTCGATGGAACTGGAGATCCATTTTTACACCTCCAAGACTTTCAGAAGGCTTTTCCATCTCATGCAAGTCCTTTGATTCTACTAAAATTATTCTAGAAAACATTAGTGGGGGAAGCATATAATTGGTTATTTCATCTACTCCCCATTGTATCCTTACACACATATGATGACTTAGAAAATTCATTTCTTAGACATTACATAGCAAACATGGGCCCTCATGTTACATATGAGAAACTTGTAACTTTACATCAGAATACTTCAGAGCTAGTTAGTGATTATATCTTATGATTCAAGAATCACATGTTAATATTGATATACAAACCAATATATTTAGATATTCATCATATCTTTATTAAGGGGATTTTCCAACCTCTCCTCGAGCATCTACTATATCAAACAAAGTCTTCTTTCAAGCACTTATGTTATACCATTCTAGCTTTGGAAAATAAATTGGGATTGATTGAGGCATATTAAATTGATCAAATTACTCTAGATTTCATAGCAATATATATATCTCCTAGCATCCGACATCCACCATGTCCTAAACAAGATAGGAGACCACAACTACAAAAGCAACTGGTTAAGAATAAAGAGCCAATTTCCAAAACATAACCTATAGTATGCACTACAAATAACAATAGCAAGGCACCACTATAATTTGATTCAAAGAAAGATATCCCATGTGTCATATTATAAGCACTATAATATAGTAGGTTAATCACATTACCTTCTACTTATTGATGAGATCCACATCTCTTACAAAAATAGCCTCATTGACCCTTTTGTAACTATCATCGTATCCATGGACATAGAGATAATGATTATTATGGACTCAGAGATTATATTAATAGATGTGTTGATAATGCTATCATAGCATTCACATAATGGGCACTAATATCTCCCCCACCATGGAACCATAGACCTCATTCATCCATAACTGAATCATCTCAGGGCATTCCTTCATAGGAACCATCAGTCACTCATTATGAGAGTAATGTAGGTTTTAGGATAGAGCCTCATAAGAGATCTCCTATTCCACCTATTCAAAAGGTTTAAAAACTCATACAGTGAGAATAGCCTACATATATCACTATAGTCCATGAAGTACATAGTGAAGTTATATATACATATCTAGTAGAGTCATAGGCACCATAGTAGAGTACTACTAATGAGAACTATTCACTATGGCCATATTTTTTGGGTCCTATCTCACGTAACAATATGCTACAATTAAGATTAAATGAACCCACATCACAAAGTACTAGTCATGATAAATATTCACTATGACCAAATTTTTTGGGTCCTATCTCATGTAGAAATCTATTAAAATTAAGATTAAATGAGACCCCATCATAGGTTTCAGCTCTAACTTGATATATGGCTCAATCATACACATCACAGTAGAGGCCACAAGGTATATGATTATGGATAAATGAGTCTTATTCACAACACATAGTTCTTGTTGCACATCTAATAAAGTTACATTTTATATAATCTCCACATCTATCTATAGTTAGTACACAATAGCAATATGATATACAAAGCACATTCCTACACATCATGAGCAGTATGGGAACTTGTTCAATTGGCCATCAAGGTTTAGATAGTGATACAACAAAGAGTGATATGACACATATTCATATCAACATTGGTTCATATCTTCACTTAGCATGTCAATGATGGATCCAAAGGTCTATCTATCCTTTATATTCTTGAGCCACTCTCAAGGAAGTAATATGCACAACATGCTATCTTACATCCCCACATACTAACAACTAACATTCCTAATTCCCAATAACTATCCATAGCCAAAAATAGCTTATCAAAAATCTAGATCTTACCAAATCCTATTTTACCAACATTAAACAAACTCAACCCATCCAAATAATTTACCAACCTCAAACCAACTCAATTTATCCCAACAGTTTCTAAATTACAAAACCAACAAATTTTTTTCTCACACATAATTACAAACCAAATAAAATTATTTACTTACATATAAAATTGAAATACAAACCTACCATCACACTTATCATAAAAATAAAATCACATATCCCAAGTACCATTTTAATAAACATACATAGCCTCAACATCAATACCAAATCAACTACTTTTAAAACAACCATATGCAACAAATGTAACAATATATTTCAAATACCATAACATAATACACATGATTCAAAATCAAAACAATATTCATATATATAGAAATGTTTTCAAAACATATAAATCATATCAAGATATGATCAATCATGAATGGGCATCATTCCCTCACTCTCAGTCTCACTCTCTCCTCCAGTACTAGTCCCATAGTCTAGCCTGGTACATAATGACCCTGCACCTCCTTGAGCTCCTAAATTCCTCTTACACTAGCTCTCTCACTCTAATAACCACCCATGCTCCTCATGAAAATATACATACCACCTATAAAGATTAATTTACTCATCCATAATCCACATACTCATTTATTCATAATCAAGTGGAGGCATCCTATGCCTATCTAGCTCAACCCTTATCTCATCTCTCTCTCTAACTACTCTAACATATATATTTATTTTTATAGCATCTATATTAAATAAATGAGCATAAAAACCAACTATGATTATCGCATGCTCTATCAAAGCCTCCTCCACCAGATCATTAGGGACATGCCACATGAGCTCTTAGATTGTTAACTTAATGATGGTCTCCTAGAACCCACCATCTCCACCTCCTCCCCTAGCAAGTGATTCATCTTGAGCACATCCCACTCTACCTACACACAAAATTACAAACATTACATTAGTCATACACTTTCAAAACAAGCACAAACTTGTACACAATTCAAATGTTAATCAATTCTTACCTCCCATCATCTAGATCAGTGTAGGATCTTCATACTTGAGGGTATCCCCTCTACCAACAAGATATAATAGAGCCCATTGATGCCTCATCTACCATGTGGTATATGCCTCTATGCATCCAACATCATCTACATCAAGAACATCTATAGCCACATCTCATACATCTAAAGGTAATGGTGTTAACTCAACCTCAGTAGGCCTCCCACAAGCTCCTACCCTCACTAGTGCCCATGCACTCCTCACCCACACCCATGTTATAGGGGACACATCTTATGGTACCCCAAACTATTTAGTGACATACTCATAATAAAATATCTCATACACTCCAACCTAGTGGTCATGTAACCAAAAACTAACCCTCATATACCATAACTACACTCCATCTTAGGCCACCTAAGGAATCCTTTATAGCACCTCCATATGATATCTTGAGCTAGTATTTTATCTAATACTCATCTATAGTGATCTATTTTAGGAGATCAGATAGCCAACATGCTTGTCTACTGCTCCCCATATGGATATGGAGGTGCCCACCTCTCCCTTGATAATCTTATCAGTTACACAACTATTATATGCTCATAATCCAAATAATACAATAAGGTAGATTCACTCACACCACCACTAAATTATTCCTAATTAAACTAGTAAAGATCCCTATATAAATGGGAAAGCATAGTCCTACCTCATGAGAACACAATGTCATACACCTCTATGCTATGTCCAATCCTATGCATCATATATTCAATCCACACCCCACTCACATATACAGTAATGAATGAAGCCAACAACATGGCCAACCACTTCTATAGACATGGAACACTTGAATACATAATAACTTACAATAATATGTCATTATCATTACCTCTCCTATGTATGATTGAGGGCATACTAGCAAAATAAAAGGATGCACGATCAATAACATCAGTACCCATATCACCTTGTAAAGTCACACATCATCTACTAACTAGAAAATAAAAAATATTATACACATCCTCTAGAGTAAAAGTAATTTCCCTTATAGGAAGCTATAAATTACATGTGTCTACATTCCACCTCTCACATAAGGTAGTAATTAGATACCTATCCCACTACACAGTACCTAGGTCACAAACATGACCCAACCCTGCCCTATCCATCACAACCCAAATGTAACAATCTCAATGTCTCCATCACTTGGCCTTTATATAACTCCCTCATCTATACCTCACCCTATAAAAACACTAAAAATAGCATATATGTCAGCCAACCATGCCAAGGAAAATAGCTAAGCTAAAAAATAATAGGAAATAACTCAAAATCCCAAAATCTAGCCCTAGTGGATAATAGCACTATAAAAGGACACTAGCATTGGACAATAGTGATGGATCCTACACAATAGCATTAAACACTAGACATAAGCACTAACTCCTAGATAGGAGTGCTAGAACTATTGTAAATTTCCTAAAACACTTCAAAATAGCTCAAAAACATCAAAAATTATCTTCAAAATAGGTAAAAATCATGTGTTTCAATTACTTACTAGGGTAATCTCCCTACCAACCTTAACCTAGGCTACCAACTACTCAAATTAGGTCATGGCAAGTGCTCATCTCTTTGGCATATCTCCTACTCCAAGAGCTCCAAATATCAACCTAGTCAACGCATAAATGAATCAAGAATCAATCCAATTCTCCTATATCAAACAACTTTCTCATTCAAAGTAAAATTCCATTTTGCCTATGACTTGAACCCCATAGCTCCATTTTTTAGACTATTTTATTCCACAAAATCATAACAATGATACCTTCAACATCATGTAAGCCTTGCTCTCTTAATACATCATATGCCTACTATGCCACAAACATCACTATATCTCTTTTATGTCTAGACATACAACTTGGTCCTAACCAATTAAAAGCTCATTCAAATTTCAAACAACTCAGTCTTATCAATCAAGCAACTTCTCAATCAATATAAACTATACCAACCTTACGTCTATCATTATGCCACTAGTCATCACTTTTAGCTCAAAATCCTCTATCACAAGATCTCATCCCTATCCCCAAAAGAGGGGCATCATTCATACTATTCCTATTCTTACACTTACCTAGCATAACCCATCTACTCTCATAAGTGGATACGCTATGGTTATTACACCTCTAATAGTCATATTATCAAGTTTAACTCATATCAGTTGAAATATATAGTGATTCAGACTACATGGGTCACTCAACATGGTTCTTACACCTCTGATATTTAGATTATCATATTTAGTTTAAAATGGTTGAAATAAAAAATGATTTAGATTATATGGGTCATTCAGCATTACTCAGGTCATTCAGAGTGGCATACCTTTAGTTTATAGATACATAGATTAGGTAGATATATATTGGTTCAGATTATATGGATTCATAGTGACTTTGATACAAATTCAAACTAGATACTAGATTTGGGGGTATGTACATTACTACATGTCTCATACATATAGCATGACATAATTACAAGACCAAATAGCATATTATAGGCATAGTGAAAATCACATTTTTTTATCTCCAATTTTGCACATGAGACATGGCATGATAGCTCATTTCACATGTGGTTATATAGATTTCTAGAGTGTGTATATATATATATATATATATATATATATATATATCACTCACATACTAGATTTGGGGGTATGGCATAAATGTTTATGCTCTCCATCATCTAGTATTATACAAACTAGAATGGAAAGGCATGCCATTCTCTTCTTTCACATTTACCAGAGTTTTAGATTATACCTAGCTATACCTAGGAGGCCACTAGGTTGGATCGTATGATTTTCTATAGCAGTTGGTCCATAGCATTACCCAAACTACACAAGTTTGTGTGTGATAAAGGATAGACATTGGTTTTGGGCCTCTGAACACTTCTCATTTCTAGTTTGGATTATTTATATTGGGGGCATGATAGAATTTTCTCTTCATAGTATATAGATTTTATACACATATTCTATATTACATGAATTTATGTAGGATAGAGGACAAACATTGGTTTTGGGCCTCTAAGCATTTCTAATTTCTAGCCAAATTCATCATAGGGGGAAAGCATTACCCTCCTTCTCCATGATTACATAGATGTCATATTTAGATTAAGTACAAGGGGTATCCATTTTAGGTATTCATTCTTTCTCTAAGAATTATTCAGCTCTCCATCCACTTCCCTAGCCAAGAAGTGAGTTGGACCCTTTTTTAGCACACTTATCTCCACACAAGTAGGTTTAGGTACACATTTTATTTTTTTATTTTACTCAAGTAATTCATTTCATTACATGAATAGAATAAAAGGGGGGGAAATGTATACACCTTAAATTGGTCAAGTAACCACACATATCATGTCTTTTCATAGTCCCTTCATAGGAGAGTCTAACTAGAGAATATGAGCCTTGTTCACATTACCCATGTCTTTTTTTTACTTTTCTTGGTCATGTTTATTACTTTTGTCACCTCTTTGTTGTCTCAATCCATTGACCTATACCTCCAAGAAACCATAAACTTGGTCTATGTTAGTCTCAACCTATTTTTTTAAGTCCTAGACAATAAAATTTTGTAGGACTACAGCACCCAGTGCTCTTATCCTTTCTATTATTGTTATCTAATGGTCATTTTATCTTACTTAACAAGTCTTAAACCCTTTTTATCCCCTCCCTTAAGTTTTATTTAGATTTTTTATGTTATCTAATGTCATTAAAGCTCTTAAATTCAAAATAAAGAGTCTCTTAAATAAAGGAATTCACAAGGCATTTTATATCTAACACTTACTACTTTGCCACATTATATAATGTTAAGCACAGGATACACTAAGAGGGGGGGTGAATCAGTATATCATATATCTTATAGAACTTTCCTTTAACCAAATTTCACTTAATCAAACATTCAAGATATGCAATAAAACTCAAACAATAAACACCACACAAGATAGAGAGAGACACCAAATATAACGTGGAAACCCAATGTGGGAAAAACCATGGAAAACAATCTCAAGTATATGAATGAGCACAAACCCAAACAATATTCACAAGCCAAGCTTGCAAGAGCACCATACCCCTTTGTTGAGCACCACCCCATCTACTTTTCATGAGCACCAACCCAGCTACTATTCGTGAGCACCAACCCACAGGAGCACCAACCCCTTTATCGAGCACCAACCTGGCAACAATTTGTGAGCACCAACCCATAAGAGAAACCCCTTTGTGTATACCACACACCTATCTCTCAATGTTTCTATCTCAATAAATGATAGATCAATACAACATCTCTTTCCTCTCTCTCACCTTTGCTCTTCTAAGCTAGATATAACAAATACAAATCATATTCATCTTTCATAATTGCTCTTCTAAGCTAGATATTACAATATCAAATCAACCTCTATCTCTCATATTTCCAAATGGCTTCTCAAGCCTTTATTTATAGCTTTCCAAATGACCTTTGGCTTTCCCCCTTTGTGACCCTTCAATCCTCATGGAAAATGGCACCAAACTTTTATGACCCTTCATATTCAAGCCTTTGAAAAGTCATGTGGTGACCCTTCATGATCAAAAACGTCCTCCCCACTTTTGTCCTTATCTTTGGTGACTTTTCATATTCCTCAAAGTGTCCCTTCATGAGAAATTATGCCTTTACTCTTTTGTCTTCACTTGGTGACTCTTGGTATTCCCCAAGATGACTCTTCATGGGAAAATGCATCCCATCCTTCTTTTGTCTTCACCCTGTGGCTCTTCAACTTCTCCATGGGCCCTTCTTTTGTCTCATATGCAACCAAAAATATATTCATTAATATTATCTCATATTATCTAAGATATATTTATTATAAACAACATTAAATGCAATGGGGCCTTTATCACCAATAATGCTAAACCTTTGACATCAATGACAATATTTCCAACAATCTCCCCCTTTGTCATTGATGGCAACCTCAATCTTGAAATTGCCACATCCTGTCACTTTTATCTCTTATCATATGCCTCGAACATCTGCTATCAATTAACCATGGCTGATCTTTACCTCTTACATGCAGGGCTGTCTGAACCATCATAAAATCTTCATGTTGTTTCTTCTACCATGAACATGTCTGAACCTTATTCTTGATGACTGGTGCTTTAAAACTCTGATCCTTTTTGACTGACTCGAACATGCTTCTACAATACCGAGCTATGTGTCTGAAGTTGTTGCACTTGTAGCATACTATGGTCTATTCATCAAAGCTTGATAGAGGAGCAAAAGAGTTGTGGCTTTTGCTTGACTCTAATTGACTTTCCTTCTTATTTCTGAAATTGTTAGCTCTTTTTCTACATTCTAGTTTCTTGTGACCATATCCATTACAATAAAAACAATAGCCATAAAACTAAGACCTATTTGTATATATCTGACCTGATTGCCTTTTGTAGCTTTGTTCTTTCCAGCCTTCTCTATTTGGAATGTCCTCTGTATTCTTCACTTCTCCCCTTTTTGTTTCCTCTTGTGTAAGACCTTCATCATAGCTCTTTTTCTTTTCAAAATTGATCCCTATCTTATCTGAATATGCTTTTTGACTTTCCAATATCTTATTCAGCATGTTAGTGCTATCTTCAAATTTTGAATCACTGACTACTTTCTTAATATCTTCTTTTAAAGAGGCAATTTCAATAACATACCTTTGAGATTCTTTTCTTTCTATTTCCAACTGTGTTGTGAGATCTTCTTCATTCTTCTTGGCTTCTTCAAAGTGTGCTTGTAGATCTTCAATCATTTCCTTTGACTCCTGTTCATTTTTCTTAATCTGGCACTTTAATCTTTGATTCTTCTTTTGAACAACTTTTAACTCTTCTAAGGTACAAATTAATTCTCCTTCCATATTCACTTCAACTTCTTTCTCTTCTTCTTGATCATCTTCATGTATGGCCATGAATAGAATCTCCTCTTCTTCTGAATCATTGACTCCACTATCTTCACCTGAGCTAAGATCCTTAGAATACAAGCTCTTCTTCTTGAAGCCCTTCTTAGATTTGCTTTTGAAATTATTCTTGTATGTAAGCTTTTCTTCTTCATCATTATTAACCTTGTCTGGGCATCTAACTAAAAAATGTCCAATCTTTCCACACGTAAAACATTTAAAAGGTAATTTTCCTTGATATTTACATGTTCCTCTTTTTAGCTTGCAAATGAAAAGTGCTCCATTGTCTTCTTCATCATCACTGGAACTATCACTTGATTCTTGAATCTTAGCTTTCTCCTTCTTTGGTGTCTTGAAAGTTGCTTCTCTCTTTGAGGGTTTATCTTGTTTTGTTCACATCTCATATGCCGTGAGAATACCATGAAGCTCATCCATCTTTAGCTTGGCTAAATTCTTCATCTCCTCGATTACCAAAACCTTTGCATCATATCTCATTGGTAGAGATCTCAAAAACTTTTGCACCATTGTTGACTCATCCAACGTTTCTCCAAGACCTTAAATCTGATTTATGATTTGATCAACTCGCAAAAGATAAATTGCTATATCTTCTTCTTCTTCCATCTTCAAACTTTTAAACTACCTTTTAAAAGTCTGCAACTTAGCTTGTTGAACCTTTCCATCACCTTTGTAAATATTCTCAAGTTTTACCCAAGTTTCATGAGCAGATTTACATTAAATAACTTTAACAAATTTAGATTCATATAAACCACATAAAATGGCATTTAAAGCTTTAACATTACATTCACTTGCCTTCTTTTCTGTTGGAGTAATTGCAAATGTTTGTGGCTCTTCATATTCCTTCACCACTAATTTCCATATGTCGAATCCAACGGCCATCAAATAAACCTTCATTCTCATGCTCCAAAAAGCATAATTCATCCCATCAAACAAAGGTGCCTTATTTGTAGAAAATCCTTCCTATGACCTAGCCATCGTGCTTTCCTGATCTACCTTCAAGCTGTAAAACTTTTTAAAAAGGAACCTACTCTAATACCAATTGTTAAACACGGGATATACTAAGAGGGGGGGGTGAATCAGTATATCATATATCTTATAGAACTTTCCTTTACCCAAATTTCACTTAATCAAGCATTCAAGATATGTAATAAAACTAAAACAATAAACACCACACAAGATAGAGAGAGACCCCAGATATAACGTGGAAACCCAATGTGGGAAAAACCATGAAGAACAATCTCAAGTATATGAATGAGCACAAACCCAAACAATATTCACAAGACAAACTTGCAGGAGCACCATACCTCTTTTCCAAACACCACCCTAGCTACTATTCATGAGCACCAACCCATAACAACACCACACCCCTTTGCTAAGCACCAACCCAACTACTATTCATGAGCACAAACCCACAAGAGAACCAACCCCTTTACTGAGCACCAACCCAACAATAATTCATGAGCACCAACCCACAGGAGCACCAACCCCTTTGTGTATACCACACACCTATCTCTCAATGTTGCTATCTCAACAAATGATAGATCAATACAACATCTCTTTCCTCTCTCTCACCTTTGCTCTTCTAAGCTATATATAACAAATACAAATCATATTCATCTTTCACAATTGTTCTTCTAAGCTAGATATTACAATATCAAATTAACCTCTATCTCTCATATTTACAAATGGCTTCTCAAGCCTTTATTTATAGCTTTCCAAATGACCTTTGGCCTTCCCCCTTTGTGACCCTTCAATCCTCATAGAAAATGGCACCAAACTTGTATGACCCTTCATATTCAAGCCTTTGAAAACTCATGTGGTGACCCTTCATGATCAAAAATGTCCTCCCCACTTTTGTCCTTATCTTTGGTGACTTTTCATATTCCTCAAAGTGTCCCTTCATGAGAAATTATGCCCTTACTCTTTTGTCTTCACTTAGTGACTCTTGGTATTTCCCAAGATGACTCTTCATGGGAAAATGCATCCCATCCTTCTTTTGTCTTTACCCTGTGGCTCTTTGACTTCTCCATGGGCCCCTCTTTTGTCTCATATGCAACCAAAAATATATTCATTAATATTAAATAAATATTAACTCATATTATCCAAGATATATTTATTAAAAATAACATTAAATGCAATGGGGCCTTTATCACCAATAATGCAAGACCTTTGACATCAATGACAATATTTCCAATAATCTTGATGGCAACCTCAATCCTAAAACTGCCACATCCTTTCACCTGCACATACCATCATTTAAAAACATACAGTAACTCCCCCTTATTGTAGCAACCTATACCTATTCCTTGTACCTATTTCTACACATGTACATGTACCTGTTATTCTCCCCCTTTGACATCAATGGCAAAGGGCCTAGTAGAGCTAACACTTAGCTCCCCTTCACTTGATGCTAAACATCAATGGTAGGAAGTAATAAAAATTACTCCCAACTCCTCTCGCCGATCTTTGAATGTATCCTTTGATCATGTCTTTGAGAAGATATCTGACAATACATACACATTGTTCCCTATCCTTTGAGCATCTGCAATCAACTCATTTGAATAGTTTCTTCTAATCTCACAACCTTCAGCATGAAACTATAATATGTATCCTTGATCACATATTTGACTAACACTCAATAGATTATGCTTAAGACCATTTACATAAAAAACATTTTTAGTCTTAGTTCTATCATAATCCAAATTCAAAGTACCTTTTCCAGCTATCCTGATAGTGGTTTTATCTCTGAATCTCATTATACCACCATTGATCTTCTTTAGAGTAATGAACTTACTTTTATCTCCTATCATATGCCTCGAACATCTGCTATCAATTAACCATGGCTGATCTTTACCTCTTACATGCAGGACTATCTGAACCATCATAGAATCTTCATGTTGTTTCTTCTACCATGAACATGTCTAAACCTTCTTCTTAATGAATGGTGCTTTGAAACTCTTATCCTTTTGTGACTAACTCAAATATGCTTCTACAATACTGAGCTATGTGTCTGAAGTTGTTGCACTTGTAGCATACTATGGTCTCTTCATCAAAGCTTGATAGAGGAGCAAAAGAGTTGTGGCTTCTGCTTGACTCTACTTGACTTTCCTTCTCCTTATTTCTAAAATTGTTAGCTCTTTTTATACATTCTAATTTCTTGTGACCATATCCATTACAATAAAAACAATAGCCATAAAAATAAGACCTGTCTGTATATCTCTAACATGATTGCCTTTTGTAACTTTATTCTTTCCAGCCTTCTCTATTTGGAATGTCCTCTGTATTCTTCACTTCTCCCCTTTTTGTTTCCTCTTGTGTAAGAGCTTCAGCATAGCTCTTTTTTTTTTCAAAACTGATCCCTATCTTATTTAAATATGATTTTTTACTTTCCAATATTTTATTCAGCATGTTAATGTTCTCTTCAAATTTTGAATCATTGACTACTTTATCACTGACTGCTTTCTTAATATCTTATTTTAAAGAGGGAATTTCAATAACATAACTTTGACATTCTTTTCTTGCTATTTCCAAATATGTTGTGAGATCTTCTTCATTCTTTTTGGCTTCTTCAAAGTGTGCTTGTAGATCTTCAATCATTTCATTTGACCCCTATTCATTTTTCTCGATCTAGCACTTTAATCTTTGATTCTTCTTTTGAACAACTTCTAACTCTTCTAACACATAAATGAGTTCTTCTTCCATATTCACTTCAGCTTCCTTCAATTCTTCTTCTTCATCATCTTCATGTATGGCCATGAATAGAATCTCTTCTTCTTTTGAATCATTGACTCCACTATCTTCGCCTGAGCTAGGATCCTTAGAATATAGGCTCTTCTTCTCAAATCCCTTCTTAGATTTGCCTTTGAAATTATTCTTGTATGTAGGATTTTCTTCTTCATCATTATTAACCTTATCTAGGCATCTAGCTAAAAAATGTCCAATCTTTCCACAATTAAAACATTTAAAAGGTAATTTTCCTTGATATTTACCTATTCCTCTTTTGGGCTTGCGAATGAAAAGTGCTCCATTGTCATCTTCATCATCACTGGAACTATCACTTGATTCTTGAATCTTAGCTGTCTCCTTCTTTGATGTATTAAAAGCCACTTCTCTCTTTGAGGGTTTATCTTGTTCTATTTGCATCTCATATGCCATGAGAATACCATGAAGCTCATCCATCTTTAGCTTGGCTAAATTCTTCATCTCCTCAATTGCCAAAACCTTTTCATCATATCTCATTGGTAGAGATCTCAAAACCTTTTGCACCACCATTGACTCATCCAACATTTCTCCAAGACCTTGAATCTGATTTATGATTTGATCAACTCGCAAAAGATAATTTGTTATATCTTCTTCTTCTTCCATCTTCAAACTTTCAAACTACCTTCTAAAAGTCTGCAACTTAATTTGTTGAACCTTTCCATCACCTTTGTAAATATTCTCAAGTTTTACCCAAGTTTCATGAGTAGATTTACATTGAATAACTTTAACAAATTCATTTTCACATAAACCACATAAAATAACATTTAAAGCTTTAGCATTACATTCACTTGCCTTCTTTTCTACTGGAGTAATTACAAATGTCTGTGGCTCTTCATATTCCTCTACCACTACTTTCCATATGTCAAATCCAAGGGCCATCAAATAAACCTTCATTCTCATGCTCCAAAAAGCATAATTCATCCCATCAAACAAAGGTTCCTTATTTGTATAGAATCCTTCTTGTGACCTAGCCATCGTGCTTTCTTGATCTACCTTCAAGCTATAAAACTTTTCAAAAAGGAACCTGCTCTGATACCAATTGTTAAGCATGGGATATACTGAGAGGGGGGTGAATGAGTATATCATATATCTTATAGAACTTTCCCTTAACCAAATTTCACTTAATCAAACATTCAAAATATGAAATAAAACTCAAACAATAAACACCACACAAGATAGAGAGAAACACTAGATATAACGTGGAAACCTAATGTGAGAAAAACCACAGAGAACAATCTCAAGTATATGAATGAGCACAAACCCAAACAATATTCACAAGCCAAGCTTGCAAGAGCACCATACCCCTTTGTCAAGCACCACCCCAGCTACTATTCATGAGCACCAACCCACAAGAGCACCACACCCCTTTGCTGAGCACCAACCTAGCTACTATTTGTGAGCACCAACCCATAAGAGTACCAACCCCTTTACCAAGCACCAACCCAGCAACAATTCATGAGCACCAACCCCTTTATGTCTACCACACACCTATCTCTCAATTTTTCTATCTCAACAAATGATAGATCAATACAAAATCTCTTTCCTCTCTCTCACCTTTGCTCTTCTAAGCTAGATATAACAAATACAAATCATATTCATCTTTAACAATTGCTCTTCTAAGCTAGATATTACAATATCAAATCAACCTCTATCTCTTATATTTACAAATGGCTTCTCAAGCCTTTATTTATAGCTTTCCAAATGACCTTTGGCCTTCCCCCTTTGTGACCCTTCAATCCTCATGGAAAATGGCACCAAATTTGTATGACCCTTCATATTCAAGCCTTTGAAAACTCATGTGGTGACCCTTCATGATCAAAAATGTCCTCCCCACTTTTGTCCTTATCTTTGGTGACTTTTCATATTCCTCAAAGTGTCCCTTCATGAGAAATTGTGCCCTTACTCTTTTGTCTTCACTTGGTGACTGTTGGTATTCCCCAAGATGATTCTTCATCGGAAAATGCATCCCATCCTTCTTTTGTCTTTACCCTATGGCTCTTCAACTTCTCCATGGGCCCTTCTTTTGTCTCATATGCAACCAAAAACATATTCAATAATATTAAATAAATATTAACTCATATTATCTAAGATATATTTATTATAAACAACATTAAATGCAATGGGGCCTTTATCACCAATAATGCTAGACCTTTGACATTAATGACAATATTTCCAACATATAATAAAAACTAGTCAATAGTATAACTTAGCATACTACATCACACATAAAATTTCATGCTTGTTTAAGGAAGGTAATAGGTGAAATTTATTCTTTCATCTATCATGATCATTGATTATGCATGTTCCCTAAGGGAGAACTACATTTGATCTGAGACACTAGCTTGAGGGTTAATGTAGGTAGCAATCAAGACAATAGGGGTTCTAGATCATGCGATCATTCTTCCCATAACTAATTTTTTCCCATTTTTATTTTGATTCATTTTTTATTTAAATGTGTGTAGATATACATAGGGTTTTGATATTGAAATGGACTTACAGTGAACTCTATTAACTTTCAACCTCCAAAATTTTATACACAAGGTCATACAGACATGATGAATAAAACCCAAAAATCTCAAATCTCTTAGACAATAGTGTTAAAGGTGGACTATAGTGCTAGTTCCACTCCTATCTACTTTTGACACTCCTTTCCAATCATAAAATGAAATCAAGATCTAGATTCATGATACTGTCCTAGTCTTGCACATCAATTTCTAGCTCTTGAATCATCTATTTCAGTCTATTTTAAGATAAGTTTATTTATTATTATCATTTAAATTACTTGATAAAAATATATATTTTACCATATTAAATTATATTTTCCCCTTAATTTAGGCCCCTTTTTATTTAATAACTAAGCACTAGTTTTCCCAAAAATAATAAAATAGTGTGAATTATTATATGGCTTCTCTCTCACTTTTTTGTTCTAAATTCTAGATTTGAATGGTTCTTGTAGACTCTTGGTATGTACCTATTAATGAAAAATTGTTAAATTTTGTTTAAGCTAAGATAAATAAAGGTTCTCTAGTTTACTTCATTTTATTTTCTTTGCATTTGTAGATGTACATCAACTATTTGCTTATAGGGGTAAATCTTTAAAGTAAGCTTGGTTCTTATTTTCATTATTTTCACTTTCCTTAGAAGTTTACCTGATGTGTGGTAAGATTTGAGCTTAATCTATTTCATAACATATATTAATTTTAATTACATGCTTGGATGACATTTAAACTTTATCATGATGTCTGGAATGAAGATCAACAACATATTTTTTCTCTGTCCTACCCTTCCTTTTACTTCTTCTTAACTAATTCACTCTAGATTAAAGCTTCATTGTATATGTCCATATTCATTTAGATTTATACTTGATCATAATTCATCATAATTAACATATATCATCTTCTTATTTTCAAATATTTATAGGCAACGGTGGCTCCTAACCATCAACTAATATAAATATTGTGAAATACTCATTTGTTCTACTTGTATTCCATTATAGATAATAAGATTCGCATAAACTACAACTCATGCTCTAAATTATTCAAATTTTAAAATTAGAAGTATTTCTTAAACACTTTTATCACCTTGTGATACATATTTAGGCATCAATTGGGTAAGCTTCACTGGTGCTAAGAGGGCCAATTCTTTGTAGATTTGTAGTATCTTTGTTGGTTTTTGTGAATTTTGTTTAAATATCACTTTACTCTTTACATATTTGTGTTTATTTTAGCATAATCATGTAAATTTAGGTGATCTTTATAGTTTCATATTGGTCTTTATGCTTATTTAAACAAATATTGACATTCTTTGAAAACATATGCTAGATTTTGGTAAAGATAGCTTTAGAATTATGAACCCAATAGATTTGAGGTTAACAATAGCTATTTTAATCAAAAATTCTTAGATACATTGCTCATTTAATTTCATTCATGCTTAAAATGTGTAAAGTTTAATCTTAATTACATATTTGGATACATCTTTAAGTTGACTTGATTAAAGATTGTTATCCTTTATATGAATCTTTGAAAAATTCGATTAAAGTGTAGTTATAATCATTGGTCTCTAAAAAAATAGGATTAACTCATCATATTTCAAATAAGATTAAAAATTATCAATCTAAAATTAACAATAATTAGGACAAGGTCACGCTCAGAGACTAGAGAACCTCTACTTGAATTATAAGTCCATAGAAGAGCTAGGTGGGACAAAGGTGAGTGTAAGATTTCAAAGTATTTATCAACTTCACCACTTTAGGGTGCTCACATATTCAACCACACTCAAGGTATGGCTTGGTTGGGTGTCCCTCCAACCAATATGCCATGTGTGGTACATGACCTTCCCTATAACCCTAAAAAATATTTGCCAACATTTAATCCTAATATTATTGTAATTGAAAAATAACATATTAAATCATTCAAAGTTTCTTTGAGATTTTTAAATGTCACTCATGAAGATATATCATGTAGAATATTTCCTTTCACTTTTAAATTTGTTGCATATGAATGGTTTTTAAATTTACCTGAGAATTACATTAATAGTTGGGACCACTTTAACAATGTCTTTATCAACCAATTTGTCAAAATTATTAGTCCATATGTCTTATACCAATAATTTACCATGATATGAAAATTGATAATCCAAGATTAGCTATAAAATGGAATGTCCCCCCTTGTGGATGGATCAAAGGAAATTTTGATGGAGCTGCTAAAGGGAATCTGAGAAGAGCAAGATGTGGAGGAGTCTTGAGAGATCATGTGGGAAATGTAATTGATGCTATTGCTATCCCTATTGGTAAGTCAAATAGTCATATTTTAGAAGCTGCTGCAGCCCTTCATACCATTAAATTAGTTGTTGAGTCGAGATTTTCCAAATTATGGTTGGAAGGTGACTCCTTCAATATCATAAATATCCTAAATAATAAAAATTCAATTTCATGGTCTATTGAGGCAATGGTGATGGAATTAAAGCCTTAATTCATAAATTTGAAAAAGTGACCATAACCCATACTTACTGTGAAGCCAATGGGGTTGCTAACTGGATAGCTAATCATGTTGTTCGAACAGGGCATAAGGTGAGATGGTAGGATGCATTAAATAAGCATGCTGATCTCAAAGCACTTATTAATTATGATGCCATTCATTCAAAGGTGGGAAATATCTACCTGGAATAGCAAGTTAATGATTTGGTGGAGTGGCCTCACAGTGGATAGATTACTTTCATTGAACATGTACATTCATGAGAATGTAAAGCGGTTATCGCATGTGCCAGAAAATAGGTGAGCTCCATTACAAGTTGAAAACAATTGGACTCATTGCTCAGTAAGTAGTGTTTGGGTGTTGCTAAAATACTGTATGGCCTGCAAAATGAAAGGTGAACTGAGGAAGTAGGAACCTAAAAATTGTGAAGACTGGAAGGCAAAACAAGATGTTTGGAAGATTCTTCAGAGAGGGAAGGTTGTGAGTTACTTGGAGCGGATGCATGGTTCTAAACCCCACATAATGATGGCATTCTAAAAAAATTGGGTCGATGATAGGGTAACCCTCCATCGTATCATGGTGAAGCTCACTAAGGAATTCATTGCAAAGGTCATGGGGCTTCCAATGGAGGGTATTAAATTCTCTAAGAAAACTAGTATATCTAATGAGGCATACAATAAATTTCCAGAGACGGATGCTGAGGAGCAGCAATTGGAAAAGAGTGGAGATTTTTTTGACCTGGAGCAGATAAAAGGAATTTGGAGAGACGTATTATGTTGCATTCATGAGTATTTTATACTTGATGGTAGAAGAAAAAGAGTCCATAAATTTCATTTTGTCTTTCTTAATCATTTTAGACACAAAGTTAGAATCTCCTTCCCTTTCAACTTGCACTTCTCGCTGCTTCAAAGTTTGTTTGCTCATAGAAAAAAGGAGTCTCGCCCTATATTGCATGAAGGATTGATTCTAATAAAAGAGGGTTTCTGCAAAAAAAATGCCATTGCCCTGAATCCTTATTCGAACAAAAATAAGGATTCATAGAGTAAGAAGAATGAAAATGTAAAGGGGAAAGAAAAAGTTAAACCTAAATCCTCCAGCATCAAAAAATAGATTGTTGATGAGGAAACTGAGTGGGAAAGCACAGAAAGTTCTAAGGAGGAGAGCATGGAGGAAGAGGAAGGGATGGATAGTGGGGATTCCAGCTCTAACATGGAAGGTAAAGATAAAAGTGAGAATGAAAAATAAGGGGACACAACAGAGGAAAAAATAGAATAGAAAAACTCTGATCATGAGGATAATCAACAAGTATTGGGGGGAAGTGAAAAAGAAATGGATGTTTTATTTGAGGATCCAACTTTGAAAATAGAGAAGGAACACATGGTTCAAGATGCCTATCATGTAATGGAGACTAGAGAACAAGTAAAGGATGATCTTGTCCATAATGAAAACCCTATTGATACTAAAGAATAGAAAAAAATGGAAAGGAAGGATCAAACTGAAAATGATGAAGTCAATCCAAAAGAGAACACTGAAGATTTTAGTGACATTTGGCAGAGTGACAGGAGGCTTCCCTTCATGAATTCAGCCAAATGCAAATCTGATGTTATTCTTCAAGTTGACTCATGGATGTATAAGGAAATAATGGGCCTCAAGAAGAGAATGGAAATAATGGAACATATTCAGGAAGCTGATCGGAAAAAAATCAATAATCTAGAAATGTAGATGAGAGATATTCCTATCAAACTTAAAGATTATGAGAATAATCTTACAAGGCTCATTAAGGAAAGTAGAATGAAGATGGAGGAGGTTACTTCTAGCATATGTGCTTCTGCTACAAACCTTGGAAATTGAGCTAATGAGGAAATAAAATCTTTGGAGGGGCCCAGTAAGAGGACCAGGTAGAGCTCAAAGAAGAAAGCTTTGCAAGAGGCTGCTATGTCAGCTATAATATCCATATAGGATACTATTGTGATTGGAAAGGAAGTGGTGAAGATGATCCTAGAATTAGAAGAATAGGCTCTTTCTGTTCATACTATTTTGGTCCTTATTGTTGGATGTTATAACTAGTTCAATTTTCTGGTTCTTTATTTTCTAAACAAATTTGAGTTTCCAGGTCTCTATAAAACTTGGGGTCTTTCTCTTGATGAAATTGATTAGTGGTTTCAGGTCCATGTAAAACCTATTTTTGATACTGCTCAGCAGTAGGTGTTAGGTTTGTTTTTCCTATGGGGTGTTATTGTAATATCCTTCTTTTATTTTTGGGTTTTGGGGTCCCTTCAAAACCTATTTTTACCTTAATCTAAAACAATTTACCATGATGAAGAGGGATGTAAATGAACCTATATGAACATTTAATGCTATGTTCAAAAATATGTATATCCAAACCATAAATCAATAAAAGCTCGATGGTGTTTTGGCCTTGGAAATCTATAAAGATACCTTAGATTCTATGACCTCAATATTTATAAAAAGAGTTTTTAGACCCATGAACACATTAGCTTTAGCTTATGTTGAGGTTGTGATTATTAATAACCAAATGCAACCCCAAGGTTAGATGGCTTACTCTATTCCCAACATCGACCCACATTTTTCCACCTTGAATGTCTTACCAAATAAAAATCAGAACATACCTACTTTAAACCAAATCCCAAATTTGAACTAATTACCCTTAAGTCATGCTCATCCTACCTAGAACTTAGTATTCTTGAACACTACTACTAATGGATTTAACCCTAGTGATCAAAAGGCCTTGGTACCAACCAATAGTACTAATAAAAATTAGGTTCATCATTATGAGGCATTTAAAAATGAAAATGACTCTATCTTAAAGATGGTCCAAAAGTTAATTACTAATTTTCATTGGCTTGGTAATACTAGAGAGACCTTGAGTGAGAAATTTTATTTTCAAAGGTTTAATATGCCCATTAATAGATTCCATAATGACAATTACAACAACAATAAGAACAAAGAGTCTTCTACTGATAAGAAAAAAATGTATATAAATCTTATTGATATTGATTTCCCAAAGTATTGTAGAGTACATTGCACTTCTAGGCATGGTGAGATATATTGCATTGAATTTTGTAAAGCTTTTGAGGTCTTTCAAGAATAATTGGATATGTTTGAAGTAGTTCCTAACAAATATAATGGTGTAAGTACATCAAGAACTAGATCTACTAACCATGCCTTCATGGTAGAGACATTTGACTTCCCTTTCCAAGAAAACAATGACCCTGATGGTATTCCTAAAAATGTCCATGATTTTTAGTAGTTCTTAAATAAGACCTATAATTTAAGGAATAGAGAGTAGAAGTAACCCTTAACTACTTCAACACCTCCAAACAACTTTGACACTCCTTTGGATACTGCCTCAAAAAATAACCTAGAGCCTCTAAAGGGAAGTACCCATAAACATTGTACTAATGCATTTAATTCTTCTAATAAGACTAGGTATAATATTGTGGAAGACATGAAAAAAATTAAGGCTAACATTACATTTTATGAATTGGCATAGATCGCTGAGCAAAGAGACCTATTATTGGAGTCCTTTTCTAAAAATCCTAGTAGGCCACCCAAAACTGACAATGTAAATGTTGTTGTGTATAAAGCTAAAATAGAATCCCCACATTTCCTACTTACTATCAAGATGTTTGGTAAGAATTTACATAATTTTTTATTAGATTTTGGTACATTTACAAACATTATGCCAGTAGTTATTTCTACACAACTTAGTTTGAATCCTATTAAATCTGATAGAGTTGTTACTCAATTAGATAAATCTAGAGTCAAAGTAATTGGGGAATTGTCAAATGTTCATATGAAACTTAACTCTAAGCCAAGGGTCCAACAATTTATTGACATACAGGTGGTGGACATATTTGATGCTTATGGGATACTGTTAAGTAGAGAGTGGACAAAGGCCCTGAATGGATATATGTCCACTAATTGATTGTATTTGTGGTTGCCATGGAAAGGAGTCCCAAATCATAGTAGAGTGGAAAGAGAGCCTTGAATGAAGCACATGATCACAAAATATAATGTTGTGAATGAAAGGGAACATGCTAGACTCTGATGAGATTCATATGATGGATTTTGAATTAGGAGTGTATACTCTTGAGACTTCTAAGGTACGTAGTTCTAAAACTTCTCATGCTTTGCCTAGAATTTGGAAATTACATTTTGATGGTGTTAGGTGTAAGTCTGGATCTGGAGTAGGGATTGTTCTAACCAAATTTTATTGGGAAAGAACTAAAAACTACTTAGAGACTCGAGTTTATTTGCACAAATAATCTTGTAGAGTATGAGTCATTGATCCTAGGATTACTATTTTTCATCAAGCATAAGGTTAAATAACTCTTATTCATGGTGACTCAAAACTTGTAGTTAATCAAGTGAAGAGTAAATACCAGTGTAAATTATCATATCTCAAGAGATATAAGTTGAGTTTGGAATTTACTAGAATATTTTGATGCTTTTAACATTATTTCCATCCCTAAGGAGGAAAACAAGGCTACTGATGAGCTTGCCTCAGCTACAGCCAATCTTATGCCAAACCATGACTCAAAATTTTAGCATTACATTAGTTCCATGCCCTTTAGTCCTAAATAATGTAAACCATTTATAGGTTTTTAGTGATGACCAATAAATCCTAGATTTCATCACCAACTCAGAAGTATTTGAGGCCCATGTCATAAATGAGGCCAATGAGAATACTCTTGAAGAGGATGATAGATTTGATAAAAAATTCATTTAATTGAATGACAACAAAATTCCAAAAGGCATGATTTGCTTGGAGAGGTTATTTGATCAAGATAAACTAGTTGAGAATACTAGAATACCTAAGGTGAGTGGGAAGGATTATAAGGTAGTTAATATTGGACCTCAAGATCAAGCTCAACTGGTTAATATTGGGACAAAATGTATGAACATTGAAAATAAAAAGTCCAAATACTTGCTAAAAAACTATAACGACATAATAACATGGTCTTATGATGACTTGAATATTTTTGATCCAAGATTCATCACCCATACCATACCCTTAAAGTAAAACTACAAACCTTTTAGATAATTCAGAAGCCTATCAACCTTTTTTTAGAGCCTATGATGTTTTAAAAAGTCAAAAAGTTTTTAGATGCTAAGATTATATTTCCCATTAGGTATTCTACCTAGGTCACCAATTTGGTCTCAATCAGGAAAAATAATGGTAAAATAAGATTGTGAATTAATTTTAGGAATCTAAATAAATCATCTAAAAAAGATAACTATCCTTTACCTTCTTTAGACCAAGTTATACAAAGTGTTTATGGTTCTACTATGATTTCCTTTCTTGATAGATTTTTAGGGTATAACCAAGCATTGGTAAATCAAGAAAATAGGATGAAGACTGTTTTTACTACCAAGTGGGGTATGTTTGCTTACAGAAGGATACCATTTGGGCTAATAAATATAGGGGAACCATTCTAAAGGGCCATAGATCATGCTTTCTAATGTTTGGTAGGTAAATGAATTATTATATACATGAATGATTTGAATATTTTTACCAGGGAGGACAACATTATGTATTTATAGTAGGTATTTTAAATGTGCAAAAAGTATCGGATTTCTCTGAACCCCAAGAAAAGTATTTTCTATGTTACTGAGGGAAAGTTGTTAGGCCATGTCATCACTAAGGAGTGAATCTCTATAGATCCTGATAGAGTATGTGTTATATCAAAGAAAGAGCCTCTTAATAGTAGGAAAGAACTAAAATTATTCTTTGGCAAAATTAACTTCATAAGAAAATTTATTTTTAGTTATATATAAATTGTCAAACCATTGAATGATATGTTATAAAAGGATGCCAAAATCTCATGGAATGAGGAATCCAAGAATGCCTTTAGGGACATCAAGGGGAAAATTGGTCAAGTTATAGTCCTGATAAGTCTAGACTTCTCCAAAGACTTTTACCTTTATTCTTTTACTTCTGATCATACTATTGTTGTAGTTTTAACTCAAAAAATTGATGGATGTGACCATATAATTACTTTTATGAGCAAAAACTTGAAAAATGTTGAGTTAAATTATTATGTAATTGACAAACAAGCATGTGCATTAGTTAAGGCAATGAATAAATTTAGACACTACATTCTTAGGAATAGGGTACATGTAATCTTACCAAACCCTATCACCAATCTCATGCCAAGTAAAAATGAACTTGGAGAAATGAGAGGTAAGTGGATGTTTGTGTTTCAAGAATATGACATTGAAATAAAGACTAAAAAAATAGTAAGGTACCAAGGTTTGATTCAACTAATTACCAATACTAACCCCAAGCTAAATGTCATGCAAGTTAAACAAGAAAGTTTTCAGTCTAATGATTGGTATGATCTAATTATCCATCTAATGATCAATGTCACTTGTCCTAATTATCCAAAAAAACTTTGAAGGAATTTACTTGAGGTGTGTATCTAAAGAAGAAACAACTCAAATAATGATCACTTTTCATGAGAGATTAGGAAGTGGACATCTATTTAGAAGGACAATAGCTCATAAAATACTTATAATTGGTTGTTATTAGCCCACAATATTCAAGGGTTCCCATAAGCATGTAAGTTAATGTCATTCATGTTAAGTCTTTAGCATATAGGAGCCCAAGGCAACCATGCCATTGCATCTGGTTATGGTGGATAAACCTTTTGCTCAGTGGGGACTAGATTTCATGGGGGTAATCAACCCTAATTCATTAGAAGGTCACTTTTATGTTCTAATTACTACTAATTAATACACTATATGGATTGAGGTAGTGGCCACTAAATAGTGTAGAATCGAAGAATTGATCACCTTTCTAGAAGAAAACATATGTACCAAGTTTTAAACACTGATCTCTCTAGTATGTGATAATGGATCAAATTTTATATCTAGTAAAATGATCAAATGGGTATATGGAAATATTATTATTCTAAAGTTCTCATCCAACCATTATCCTTAGGGTAATGGAGTATCAGAATCAACTAATAAGAGCTTGACAAAAGAAATAAAGAAGTTTATAGCAGATAATCCTAGGACATAGCATAAGCTACTTAAGTATGCCCTTTAGGTAGATAGAGTTAGAATCAATTAGGCTCTCAAGGCATATCCATTCTTGATGGTATATGGACAAGATCCCATATTCCCCATTACACTCAATCTACCAACATACTGGTTCATGCAAGAGTACATGGAGGATGATCAAGAATTGGAAAATTCAAGAATGTTGGATATTTTTCAGATGGAAGATGCCAAAAAAGAGGATTTTTCCAACTTTAGTAGGCACCAAACCATGGTGAAAAGGTGGTTTAATAAGTGATCAAAGATAAAGGTGTTCAAGCAAGGACACTTAGTTCATATTTGTGACAAGGCATCTAAGCCGTAAACATGGGAAGTTCACTCCTTTATGGATAGGTCCCTATCATATTGTTGAGACACTTGGAAACAACACCTTCAAACTAAAAGACCTACAAGGAGTAAATTTCACACTACCCACCAATGGGCAGTACCTTAAACACTACTTTTCTTCATCTCCCCTTAGGGCCTTCATGGAGTAAACTGTAAGAGTAGTTAGAGTTAGTATAGGTGGGATAGATTAGTTTCTTTCTATTTTTTTCCTTCCTATCCCTAGTTTGTATATTTTTTTTGACTTTCCTTTACTTTCTACTTTATGTTTTAGGTATTTTCATTCTTTGCTTTGTTCCTTACTTCCAATAAGTCCTTTGGATATCCCTCATCTCAAAGTTCATCTGATTGCTTAGGAACTCCATAGTTTAAAAATGTAAGGTATGAATCTTATATGTTGACCATGGGTTTGAAATATGAGATTAATGTTACAATTTAGAGAAACTTGTAAGTACTAATGGATAGATTGGATATTTCATAATATTTTAACCTTGTTTTAATATAAACTTGGTTTTAAGAAGAATTGCACATATGGGAAGAAAGCTTGAATTATTAAGACACATTCATGTTTGCACTTAACAAATATCCTTACCTGGGACAAAGTTGAAACCATAGGTGATTGTTTAAGGATAAAACATTTGATAAAATCCCTAAACCTAGATGACTTGGTTCCCAACCTTTGTTAGGAATCCTAAAGATCTAAAAATATAAAAAAAAAAATAAGAGCTTATTACAAAATCAAAAGCTTTCCAAGCAAAGATTATTCTGGTAATCTCCATCGAGGCTATGGACACCTAGGTAGTAGTGAAGCAAGGCCTTGAGTGGAGCCAAAGGCATCTCTTTTAGGGTTATAAATGCTTGGTTGGTAGCACAGAAATGCCCAAGCCCTCCCTGAGCTAAAGCATGGTTTTTAATGAATATCCAAACATGTTGTAAGTCAATATTAACAACTAAATACATGAAACTTGGAGGTTGTCCCTTGAATCCCATGGCAAATAATATGTGGAATCAAATCACACACATATTAGGGCTAGGTTTTGATTTTGATCCTAATTCTATAGATACAAGGTTTGTTTTAACCATGAACTAATCTTGATAATGGTACCTATCAAGTGGAATAGGTAATCTATTTATTTGTCTAAACTAGAGTCTCTAAATACTAACATATTGTTATGTTTCCCCTAAAATTCACCATTTTTTGAGGTTAATATACCCCCATTTCTAAAAAATGAGGACCTTTGTGCCAAATTATGTAAATTTAAACCTTACCACTAAAAATTCACTTGATCAGAATGTCATTAACATGTTTGCACATTATTCATATTTGAATATCATCTTCACTTAATTGGGTTGGATTTTTTTACTCATAGTTTTGGTTTAAAAAATATACCTAATATTGCTAACATTAGGTCTCCTTATTTCAAGTTAAAGCTTCTAGAAACCCTCTTTTAGGAAACCCTAGCACATGTTCTTTTGGATAAAATTCAAAAATTAGTGGGAACAATTTATGTAGGAATGCTTTAAAATTGCCATGGACTTAATTTTTAATTTTCATAATCAAGCTTGAGTGTGTTTTTAAACATAACCAAACCTTAACCTAGAAATTATATACTTGGTCTCTTCAAGTCCCAAGCCTCTCATTCTTTTTATTTTTAGCATGGTCTAATTTTAATGTTTGTAGGGTCCTTTTATTTTGTTCCTATCTTGGTCCAACTTTATTATTAACATGGTCCCTCTTGTTACAAAATTAGACTAATTTATTAGTCTTAAGGCCCCATTCATGTTTATTAACATAAAAAAGACCTTAGCCTTAAGACTTTATCCTAAGTCTTATATGTCTCTAAGCCTTGAATTAAACTATGTGATTATGTTTAGGATCAATAACCCATGTTTAATTAGGAAAAGTTGATTAATGAATAATATTAAACCCAATATTCCTAAGACTTTAGCCCACATGACCAATCCCGCTCAATCGCTTATCATGATCAATGACCCACATTTGAGTGGAAGCCAATAATCAAATGATGTGAAACTTAAATCAAGTCAAAAGGGGTCCCTTTCATTATAACATAGACTTTTCTTAATTCTTTATCCTAATATTTCAATTATATTTTTAATACAATAAAAACCTTAGGATAAAATTTTATGTTATGACTTTATTCTACATGGGGTCCATTTTTCATTATGTTTCTAAATTAGGCAAGAAACTAATATTTTCATAAGCATGGGGTCCTATTTATGTATAAAATTAGCTTAAAACCTTAAACCAAAGTTTGTTTTTATTCATTAATACAAAATAAAACATTAGTCTAAGTATTTTATAGGCTCAAACTTATTTAATCCATTTATGACTGCAGGAGACAACCATGTTTGACTGCTCAGATTATAATCAACAACCCAAATTTACTTGGGTGAGATTAATAAAATTATGCATATCTATAAAAAATTCCTATGTGACCTGATGTATTTTATGGGACTTAAATTTGACATTCTCATGATCATCAATTGATGTTTATGATGTCATCATTGACAGCTGTGAGACCATCAAATTTTAGCCCCTATCTTTAATTATGTGAGCTTAAATTTGAAATTCTCATGACCATAAATTGACATCCATGAGACCATAAAATTTGAGCTTAGAAACTAATCTCACTTGAATGAATTAACATGTTGGTTCTCCATGTTGCAAGATGAATGGAATCCCATTTGGAAAATAAACATGCTTAGGATTTTGTACTCCAATGTTAAAATCAATCTTTTATTAGATTTTGAAATATCATATATTAATTGGATCTATTTTAAATCAATTTTTTACCTAATACCCTTATAATTAAGTTTATATTTACATGATATCAATTATAAACACCATGGACTTAGCTTAAATGTTATTGTTATCACTCTAGAGTGCACCCTGCTTGAAGATGTGCAAAACAACCCTCACTCCAGCTAATACAATTGAAACTTCTCAGAGTGTGGGTGACTCTATAATAATAATAACCTCCAAATAGGGATGGATCCCTTAATATTTATCATTTAAATTTGATTTACTATGATTTTGGGGTGAAAAGGGGAAGGGAAAACCAAAAGGAAAACCTGTCTAATTGGGTGATGCACCTAAATTATTTATATCCTCTAAAAGCTGATAAAACTAATGCACACATGTGAATTAATAAAATTACTATATTTCCCTTAAGCATAAATATTTTAGATGAAGGATTAATAGAACTTTGGATTAAAAAATTCCCTTTTACCTCTTTAAATGACCTATGGATGGTGAGATAGAAAGTAATAAGTGAGGAATGGACCTACCAAAAGGAGATATAATATCAATAAGATGTTGATACAAAATAAATTACACTATATAATCTATAAAAACTCATATGAAAAATAAAATTCTCCTTTATTGATGTATGGTCCAGATTACACTTTTTGCTTCAGCTCTAGGAATAATTAAAAAAATACCTTCAAAAAGCCAATATATATGTATCTAAACATAATATAATCCCTAAGTGGAATTTAAAAGGTATAAGGGGTGGTATTTATTTACTAAACTCAATAAAAATCCTTTTACAAATTTTAAACAATTCAAAAATCCTTAAACTCCATAAAATTTACATTAAAAGCTTCAAACTTTGGCATAGGAATAAGGTGGTGGGCCCAAGTTTGAAAACTCAAAATATCTTGCATGGAATGATAAAGTACATATTATATGGATAACTCCACTTGAAGATGATTTTGAAGTTCTTTAAATGTTTGGATGACAACTAAACCAAGAATAGATGCATGACTTGTCAATTAGTCAAACAAAGTAAAGACTCTATAAGACCTAGTTAACTGCCTCTTTAGCCTCCTCTTTCATGAAATGGCATATTGAAGGGATGAAATGCACATTATATCTCTATGTAATATTATATATTCAGCATGAAAAATAAAATTTAACTCCTTCATAGTCCTCCAATTCCAAACTCTAACTTTGACAAGTTAACTAATTAAACCATTCAGACCAAATAAGCCTAAAGGCTAATCTATAATACAGGACACCATTAAACTTGTAATAATAAGACATTAAACCTTAAAAACCCAATAATTAGACCTGAAACAACTTTTTTCATCATCAAATATTTGATTTTGATACGAAAACCTTCATCATTCAGCCAATAGGGTTGAATAGGCCAATTTTGCTCCATTTTCCAATAGACTAGCCATTTTAATTGAGATGGTAGGGAAACTTATAGGATTATTTATGAAAAAATGAATATTTTATTATGAATAAGAAGTTCTAGGGTTCGATTTCCATTGATTAGATTCCTTTGAATTGCCCTGCACTTCATTTTACATGTTTTTTCTACAAAAAACATGATTTATGCCCTCATTTGTATAGTTCCATGCATATAATTTACATTTATGGAATCATATATTAGTTTAATTGATGTTTAAAACTTTTTTAGGTTAATCCATGGTGATTTGATAGCTATAAAATCCATTTTTCTCAAAACTAGTTTGTTAAGGGTTTAGAAGGGTTTTAAAGATGAATCTTCAAACTAATGATTCATGAAGTATAGACCTCTAAATCCCAAAATATTTCCATTTATACATATCACATTTACCCCCCTGACATCCTTGAAAATATTGGGTTCCCATGCAAAAGATATGAAAATTTACCACGTAAATGAAATTTGTTTGTGGGGTTTAACTTGCATTCTAGGCCACCTACACTCTTAGCAATTGTTGATAAATCACATCCCCTCAAATTATCTCAGTTTTTTTTAATTATTTTTAATAAGGGGTCCTCAAAACATACTAATATCATTTATCCAAATGCCATACATGGTGAACAAAATGAGAATCTGAACAGGAGGCTTGGAAGGATGCCTAAAACTACAAAAAGTGAAAAACTTCACTAAAATGAAAATAGTTGCTTCCAAGATTCTCAAATCCTAAAAACATAATTATTTTACCTTCATCATGATGTAAAAACACTCTGAAAGTCACTTTTGCTTGAAAAGTCCAAAAATGTTTTTTTGGCCTATGTGCCTATTTGCTTGCAAAAGCCTGTATGAGCATGGTTTACATAAAATTTTGAGTTTTCAAATTCTTTAATGGTATTATTATTATTTAAAATTATCATCCCATGATTTTTGATCCTTTATTTTAGCTTAGAAGCTTCTAAGGCACTCTAGAATGAAGCATGCTCCAATGGTGACCTTAAACAAACACGCTAAGGTCTAAGATAAAACATCTAATATTTACACTTATCTAATATCCATTAAACATTTTCATATGTTTCTCCAACTCATTATTACCTTGTGTAAAAAATGTGAGGTCTTAACTCCACTTGTAGCTCCCAGAATCTTCAATTTCCCTTAATTTTGATCTATGTGCATAGACTGCATTTTTTATTGACTTTTGGTGTTATGAAGATGATTTCATGGCATTTTTATGATTTAAAGGTTAAATTCATCATTAATTATCACCATAGTCTCTTTAAGAGGCTTGAAAACAACCTCTTCCCCTGTTTTAAGCACCCCAAGATCTCCAACAAGGTAATTAGGCTTTAAAACTAACATATTCCATACAAGATCAATATTAGTACTTTCAAGGACTGATATTAATATATATGATATTTTTACAATGATTTAAAGTGTCTATTGACTACTCTAACTTGTTAAAGATGACAAATAACCCTCAAACTATGCTTTTGATCCCTAATACAGATATGCTCCATACAAGTCTATGTGGTTTGACTGCATAAGTGGTCCTTTGAGAGTTATTTCATTGACATTTTGATGATATTTCATATTTTCCATCTTCAAACTCTTTATTCACTAGGTATGGAACTATATTATAAGCCATTACCTACTTTTTTTCTTGTTAGCATTGAAAGACCTTAAAAATGACTACAAGCTTGTCATTCCTAAGTATGGTTGTAGGTTAATGTTTTAATTTTAAGCCCTTCCTTATATTGAATATATCCATTTCCCTCTGATGATCAACTAGTCCTTTCTCCTTCAAATTTTCATCCTTCTCAGTCCTTGTTCCTTCAAAAATTCATCCTTCTTAGTTATTAGGCCTTTCTTGGCTTAGAAAGTACTTTAACTTTAATGCAGTTGTAGGTAAGGACTATGTTAAAGGCCTATAGGTAAAATTTAAATATCTAGATGGTGATCAAGGAGGGATATGAATATCGGTCATCACCTCTATGCTCTTCTTGATTATACTATCTTTATAAATCCCTTCCTTACTCAATTTAAACCTTTGTGAAAGTTCAAACTTTTGACACACAAACCTTACTCTCAATCTATAACCCTTGGTTGTAGGTGATCTTGGTATGAGAATGTTTGTAAAGAGATGATAACAATCCTCAAAGAAAGGTTTTAAGCCCATATATCAATGACCCTTCCTATAACCTTATCAAAATAATCCCACCTCTACTATATGATTTACCTGTATATGGTTGTAGCTTACATTTTAAAGAGATCCCTACTGATTATAGCATTTCCTTAGGGTTTTGAAATCTCAAAAATCCTTTGGTTAGTAAGCATGGCCATCCTTTTTCTAGTTATTACCCTCATATACTAAATATGAAACTCTTTTATACTCATTGCTTATTCCTACCCTCAAAAACTTGTTTTGACCTTGACTATACTTGCATACTATAACTTGCCCTTGTATGGACAATGACAAGGTGAAATATGCTTGGAGAGAATTAAATACTTGTTAATGTGACAAGAGATATGGAGACATTCTCTACTACATATTTTATCTTAGTCTTCACAATATCATCACCTTAAATATAAACCATGAGATATTTGAAAACTTATTAAACCCTAGCTGACTAAGGATTGATTTACATGTGGTTGTAGGCTACTATACTTGTAATAGGCTCCTATTAAACTTTATGTATGTTCTTCCTTATTTTTCATCCATGAATAAGTTACTCTTAAAATTAATAATGTTATTTCTAAACAATACTAACTTCTTTAATCATTAAGAGTTTAACTTACACCACAAGGTCTCCCTATAGGACATAGGCATGTAGGTGCCTTTTAGAGCTGTAGGTGAATATCTAGCCCCTTAAGTAGACTTTGAACTTAATTTCATACTCCTTCCCTCAATCCAAGATTCATAAAATTTTAGAGTTAAAAAGTCTTGTATCCTTTAATGGTTAGCTAGTAATTACCCTTCAAAGTTTATCTCTTTATCAATTAGACCTTCTTGTTTATGCAACAGGCCTGTAGGTCATTAGCCCTATATATGGCATGCTTAAACTTGAAAAGTACTCCATTTCTTTGTCTTTTCTTAGATTTACAACTTTAATTATTCAAGCCTTTGGTGATCGAAAAAGTCTCTTATGCTCCTAAAAGTCCATCTTACCCTTTCTTGACTATGTTTTAGCCCTTAAAGCAGTTATAGGTGAATATTGTATGGCTATAGGTTAGCATCATGTCTCTTAAATACCTCAAGGTGGAATATTCCTTGTATTCTATCTCCACATTAAAAAAAATCAATCCTCATGCCTTCCTAAGACTCCATAAATCTTGAAATCCCTTAAACCTATCAGATAGTCCCTTTTTGGTAAAAGACAAGCCTATACATGTAGTCCTAGGATAGTGTACAGATTGTGCTAACAATCCTTATTTATCTAGAAAATTTGATCAATCATTTGAGAATGATATTAATTTATGTCAATATGATCACATTAAAGCATAAATAACCCTATGAAAAGGTCAAACTCCCTCAAAGGTCTATATATGCCACTTCCATTCACTTGTTTGAATTTGTAGGGTTGCCTGCCTGTAGATTTCATAGTGAGTTATAGGTCTAAATTGTTCCTCATTATCTCTTTTCAAGGTCTCCACATGTTTGATATCCTCCTTATTTAAATGGTAATCCCTTCTTTCAATCAAATACCTTATTGAAGCCTGTACTATGAAACCCTCATCAATACATCAACTCCTCTCTCATAACTATGGCTCAATATCATAAGACTATTGTAGGTTATCACTTTGACTATGTCATGATATTTTCTTGGTGTATATATCCTTTCTCATGCTTAATGGTGATTTTGATCAACCTTTAGCTCCTGAAATGAAACTAGGTGATAAGGATATGTAGAAGGGTGGTATGACTATAATGGAAAAGTGGTGGGATGAAAACGATATGGAAGAAAATAATGGAAAAAGGTTGAGTATGGCAGTGAGATGAGGTGGATAGGATGGTGGTGTGAAAGGATCATGGAGGATCATGAAAATACCTAAATAAGGAGTCACAAGCAAACATGGGAATTAAATCATCATAGTACATGAGTTTGGAGGCCATCAGAATAGTGAAAGGAGGTGTATTTGAAATATAGTTTTCTCAAAAAACCTTAAAATTTGCAAAAATTCCTTAATATACTTTTGAATTATTATCTATTTACCTGAGTATATTATTCATTTATAGATTTTCATTTTCAAATTTGTATACTTTTCATGCCACCAAGAGTTGTCACAAGATCCTCTACAAAAGGGAAATAAATAGATTTATCTAGGCTATCTTTCTAATCAGCAAAGAAGAAGAAAGCCTCTTAGTCAAATCTAAATCCTACACCTTATGTTACCCCTACTATTGCACAAAATCCTCCTATCCAAGCCAATATTATTCAACCAAATATTGCTTTAAATCCTATACCTCATATGGTTATTCCTAGAAGACAAGATTTTATTCCATTTAATGGTGGTAGTCTTCTAAATCTCAATCAATGGGATGATATTCTAGTTTTGGCTCTGAAGGCTCTTCCTTATTTTATAGGAAAAAATATAGAAACTCCTATAGAACATATTGTAGATATTTCTAATCTTTGTTCAATGCATTATGTGACATAGAAAAATGTAGCAATGAGGTTGTTGGCATCTTCTTTCAAAGGAAAGGCACTTCAGTGGTATAGAGGTTTAGCTCCTACATCAATCAACAACTGGGATGAATTTGGAGAACTGTTGTGCAAAAATTTTGAAGACAAAAGTGATCATATTTAACTTTTGGAGCATCTTACAACAATTAAGAGATTCAATCATGAATTCATGGTGGATTTCAACTATAAATTTTAGAATACTTGGGATAAAATTCTTATAGTGATCAAGCCTATACCCAACTATGCTTTTTTGTACCATCTAAAAGCTCTCAATTCAAATGTGGCTATCATGATTCAATCCATAGGATGTAATAATTTACCTAAAACTTTTGAAGTATCAATCAATGCTAACAATTGCCTTATACAAGTAGGCAAGTTATCTCTAAGGCCTCCAATGCCTCTTTTTTTAGAGATCCATCCTCCTACTCCAACTATTGCTCCAATTGTAGAGTTATCAAAGTTCCATCAAATAGAAGGTGATAAAATTGATAGATTGGGGAAGATAGAGAGTCTTCTCAAGGCTCAGACTAGTAATTTGGTTACAATAAAGAAGAAACAAGCTCCACCATACAGGGCATATTAGAATACTAATCAAAATTATCATCCCAATAAGCCATCCTATCAAGCCAATCAGCAAGGACAAGGGTAGAATTCTCAATCAAGGTAGTATAATCCTAATGCTCCAAAAATTCAAGAGATATAGTTCCAACACAAATCAACTATGCTCAAGAAGGACAATGGAACAATCAATGGGATCAAATGAATAACATGAAAATGGCTCCAACTATTGAGAGTTCTCATCAATCTTTTATGCAATAAAGTTTAGTTTTTCCTTCATTTAAAAACTAACCACCTTCTCAAAATAAGGAAGCCTCTCTTTCTCATGGAGACATTCATTATTTCACTAAATCATAAGTACAAAATCAATAAGGAGAAGGTAGTGGTAAGGCACCTATTGAAACTACATTTGTAAACTTCCAGGAAGGTGAGAATTCTTTTGAGCATTTGGTTGTAAATCAAAATAAAGATTTACCTTATATTGATAATTCAATTTTAACTCATACTAGATCCAATAAAAGATTAATTGGTGAAGGTTTAGTCCTAATAGAGTAACCCCTTCTTTTTAGCCATAATAAAATACAACTCATGAATTGCCTCAAAAAAGTTCCAATCAGATAGCTCAAGATCCAAAAGATAAGGATGTGAAAGGGCCTTATATTTCTCAATTCACACAAAATTTGGGAGCTCCTTCTACTCCTAAATTATATTCAAAGGTAGCTACTTCTTCACTTAGTATTATGGATCATATGAAGAAGAATTCAGTATCAATTTCAATGTGGGATACACTACTAATCCCAGGATAAAAGGAGTACTTGCAAGAGGAGATTTCAAAGCTCAATATCTCTAAGAGACCACCTAAAAAAGAAAGTGTAAGGTTTGTCCTAACTAATTCTAATCCATTTGTTGATTCTAACCCTCTTAAGGTGACTAAACCTCCTCCATTTTATCTTTTTGTTATCATTAGAGACTGTTTAGTTCATAACTGTATGATTGATAGTGGGGCCAGTACTTCTATCATGCCCAAATTAATAGCTAATAAGTTAGGATTGTAGTTGAACCCCATGAGAAAGGTGTCTTGCAATTATATGGGTCCCATACTAAGACTATAGATGTGTTAAAATATCTAAAAATCATATTAGCTACTTGTCCAAATTTCCCCATTTTATAGGATGTTGTTATTATTGATCTACCTCCATATTTTGCACTATGATTATCTAGAGATTTAACTACCAAAATAAGAGGTTACCTTTCCTTAGGTTGATCATACATGGTTTTTAGAACTAAATTTACTATTAGATCTAAGCCTATTTCCATATTTCACCTTAAACCATATATGCCAAATATGTCAAATGTAAATTATAGTATTTCAGAAGAATATGATAACATCATTGAGCAAGAGCCTTCAAAGCCTCTTGAAGGCATACTAGATCTTCTCCTAGATGAGTTGGTTTATGGTAATCATGGACATGATAGCTATAAAAGTATTGAAGAGGTTGGTTTTGGAGTCTAATATATGCATGAAGAGGGTGATTTATTGCCTAGTCTCACTAGGTCAGAGTAGGATCAAGGAGTTTGGAATCTATTATTTGATGGATCCATATAAAATAATATAAGTAGGGTGGGTTTAATGTTAATTTCACCACAAAATAAAATGTATTATTATTCTATTATATTTTAGTTTAGTTTTACTTCCAATACTACAGAGTATGAAGCTCTTATTTATGGTCTCTAATGAGCTAGAAAGAGGGATATTAAGCTCTTGTAGGTGAAAGGTGATAGTGAGTTGATGGTCCAAAAGTTAGAGGTTTAAGTGAATAAAATAATCCTCTTTTTAAGGCATAAAGCATAGAGTTTGGGATCTCATGTAATATTTCCTTGCATTTGACATTCACTCCATTCCTAGGGGAGCAAATCAACAAGTTGATAGACTTGATGCCATAGGAGCACATTATGATATTTCATATTAGATTAAGGACGATAAAAATTAGACCCAAATCAAGGTTGTACGTAGGCCTTTAGTCCCAAATAATGATGTAATTTGGAAAGTTTTTTATTTTGATAAGCAAATAGCATATTTTCTATAGAATGAGGTAGATTTTTGCCAAAAAAATCATGATAAATTGTAGGATCAATATGAAAATCAGATTGTGAAACTGAAATCAAACAAGATGCCAAAGGTTTAGTGACTTTATAAATAATTTTTAATGAAGATGATCATCTAAGGAAAGACAAGGTGAGCATTTCTTCCAAGAAAGAGCATTATGAGCCAATTAGCATCACTAAAGGTAAGCAACTCAAGATGGGTAAAGTGAACACTAATTTTGAGAGAGTAGATTTCATTTCATTATGTCAAGAATCTATGGATGTATTTGCTTGATAATATCATAATTTGAAAGGTTTTGACCCTAGGTTAGCACAATATACTATTAAATTAGAACAAGATGTAAAACTGATAAGATAAAAGCAAAGGCCTATCAATCCCAAGGTTGAACTTCTCATTCAGAAGGAGCTTACAAAGCTAATTGAATTAGGTATTATTTTTCCTATAAATCATTTAACATGGGTAGAAAATATTTTACCAGTAAGAAATAAGAATGGAGAGATAAGGCTATGTGTAGATTTCAGAGATTTGAATAGAGTATCATTGAAAGATCATTATACACTTCCTTCCATGGATCAAATTTTATATAGAGTATCAGGTTCATAGATATTTTATTTATTGGATGGGTACTCAAGATACAAATAGATGTTGGTGAAAGTGAAATATCAGTATAAAACAACTTTCACCACCAAATGAGGTACTTTTTCTTACAAGAAAATGCCTTTTGGACTCTCTAATGCTGGAACTACCTTCCAAAGGGCAAGGGATGTTGATTCTCATGGTCTATTGAGTGAAATGGTTTTAGTATATATTGATGACATTATAGTATTTTCAAATTATATTAATGATCATCTAACACATTTGAGAATTATTTTTTATAGATGTAGATAGTTTGGAGTTTCATTAAATTCAAAGAAATGCACTTTTTTAGTGCATGAGGGGAGACTTCTTGGGCATGTGGTGTCCAAAGTTGGTCTTTCCATTGATATATAAATAATAGAGTAAATCCTTTCTCTATAATTTCTTGAAAACAAGAAAGGATTATAGATCTTCTTGGGTAAGATAAAATTTATCAAAAGATTCATTAGTGGTTTTGCAAAATTAGTAAAGCCACTTACTCAAATGCTAAAGAAGCATCAAGAGTTCACTTGGAGTAAAGAAGGTAAAAGGATTTTTGAAGTTATCAAAGAATAAATTATCCAATCTCATACTTTTCTCAACTTAGATCTCAATAAGGATTTCTTTTTGTATGCTTTCTCTACTTCTAGTACTGTTTCAGCCATGCTTATCCAACAGAATGATGAAGGTTAAGAACAACCAATTGCTTTCTTTAGTCAAGATTTATAAGGTTATGAAGAGAGGTATTATTTTGTAAAAAAGCATGTTTTTTATATTATAATATTTCTACAAAAATTTAGAAATTTGGTTTCAAATAATACTTATACTAATGGTTGCTCATCCAAGTGTGAAGGACTTCATTCTCAACAAAGACTTGAGCAAAAAGAGAGCTAGATGGGTCACTAAATGTATGGAATATGGAATTGAAGTCAAGGTTAAAAATATTTTATGAGGTAAAGGATTATGTGAACATCTTGAAAAATCTTTAAAATAAGGAAAAGAGACAATTTTGATAATTCAAGACACAATTGAAAATACACCTTCTACAAGCTAGACAGAGAACATTACTAGATTTCTTCAAACTGGAGAATGTCCAAAGGGTTTGAATTAATCATAGAGAAGACACTTCAAGTTGAAATCATACCATACATTTTTATTGATGGAGTGCTTTTCAAAAAATACATTAGAGGTATACTTTTAAGGTGTGTTGAAACTAGTCAATTTGACAAGCTTTTTGAGCAATTTTATAATAGTCCCATTGGAGGTTATTTTGAAGCTAAGACCATAGCTGATAAAATCATTAGATCTAGTTATTTTTGGCCTAATTTTTTTAGAGATGCACATGCATTGGTTAGGAAATGTACAAATTGTGCAATGTTTGTAGGGAAATAGAGACTAGTTATTATGCCACTAAAGCCAATTTAGGTTGATAAGCCTTTCATGCAATGGGGTTTAGACTTCATTGGGATGATTCATCCTCCATCTAGTACTAGTCATAAGTGGGTCTTGATAGCTATAGACTATTTCACTAGGTGGCTGGAAGTAGTGCCTTTAAAAGAGGCAAATGAGAACTTCAAGCTTGAATTCTATGAGAGCCTAGTCACTCATTTTAGAGTACCGTTTACTATCATATCAGATAATGCTTTGGCATTCAACAGTGAAGAGGTATGTGAATAGGCTATTTAACATGGTATTTATTTAACATCATCAAATTACTATCCACAAGGTAATGGAATAGCTGAGTCCACTAACAAGAACCTAATTTGAATCATCAAAAGAACAATGGAAGATAATCAGATATATTGGCATACAAAGTTGAAGACTACTTTATGAGATGATAAGATCACCCCTAATAAGGCCATTGGTAATTCACCTTATCTCTTAGTTTATGTAAGAGAATCAAGGCTACCTATCTCATTAGAGCTTCTAGTTTTGGAGCTTGCACACTAGCTATAGCTTATAGAAAGTGATGTAATGGAAGTCAAGATGAATAAACTGAGAAAATTGAAGGGGATAAGAGATGATGCTTTACACACCATGTGGTCAAATCATTAGAAATTTAAGAAGACATTTGACAAGAGAGCTTCATCAAAAACATTTCATCAAGGAGACATAGTACTCAAATGGGATTAAGAGCATGCAAAGCCAGGTAAAAACTCCAAATTTGATTGTTGTCAATTCCTCTAAGTGTATACGTGCACATTTTTGTTAATTTTTTTGTTAGTTTCACTTATTGTGTCTTGCTTTATAAGCTTTCCAATTTTAGTGTTTGGCATAGTCTATCCTTTCTAGAGTTCTGAGTTCTTTTGACCAATAAGCTAGTTAACCTCGAAAGTCACAAAATTGTTAGTAATTTGGCCTTTTAAGGCCAAATTACTACCCCTATCATATGAAACTTTCCAAAATCCAGTCCTTACCCCTTTGTAGATGGTCAAACCAGTCAATTATGGTCTAAAAATACAAATTTTGGTCAATTTTTTTTTAAAATAAGGTAAAAAATGTAAAAAATGGTTTCAAAGGTCTTTAAATCATGCCAAAAGAACTTTAAATATGTTCAAAATCATGAAAATAACCTAAGTATAAAAGTTCAAGTCATGAAAAGGTCATTTGATATATTAATTAAGACAAAAAGGCCCCAAAATAGCTCTCATGTGCTAAAATTGCAAGTTTAAAACATGGAAAAGTCTAATTTTGCATGATTGTGATGAAATAATTCTAAAATATTCTTTACCAAGTGGTGAAATGTGATGTTTATCTTTTTAAAAGGTAAAGAGACTCTTTTTTCACATATTTTGATAAAGAAGTACAGAATCCATATGGATTCTGTACAACCTAGGGCATGAAAAATCAATATCAGGCCATATTCAAGCTTCATCAATAATTCCATGGTGTTTCATGGCCATACAAGCCCAAAACTAGTCCTCTTTTGGTTTCTTGCTTCTTGACATAGAGAGACCTACTTGTAGGTTTTTTGATGGTACAATATTCTGGAGGAGGGTACAAATCTCAATTTTGGGGTGAAAAAAATAGACTTAGAGGGATTATTGATGGTATAAGTGGTTTCTCAATTGGATTATCTAGGCTCATGAGCCATCTAGTTGAAGTCAAGTCAAATTCTACTACCTAGCAACTAAAAGGGTCACTATTTTTCTCCAATTTATTCTCACTTGGGTAGATTTTCATGGAAATTCAAATGTTTCCAAAATATTGAGGACTTTCTCTACCTTTATATGGAATTATAAAGGTGTTATTCATCCAATTCAAGGTCAAGAAAAGGTCTCAAACTTAGCCAGTCCAAATCTACAAATAACAAGCTTGTAAGGGTGAATTGTATAGTCCAAGGAAAATAAAATAGCCTCAAATTGTCAAGAATTAATATTTATAGGGTTTTCATCAATTTTTCATTATTTTAAAGTTAATTCTCAAATATTTTCTAAGTCTCATGGATAAAGAATCCCATATCTATGCTCTCAAGTGCTTAAGGAGGCTAGTTTAACGTATATTAAGGAATTTTTGCAAATTTTAAGGATTTTTGAGAAAACTATGTTTCAAATACACCTCCTTTCACTATTCAATAGCCTCCAAACTCATTTACTATGATGATTTAGTGCCCATTTTTTTTGTGACTCCTTATTCAGGTCTTGTCATGCTCCTTTCCCACCACCATCCTATCCACCTCATCTCACTACCATACTCAACCTTTTCCATGGTTTTCTTCCATCTTGTTTTCATCCCATCACTTCTCCATTCATATTAATACCACCCTTATACATATCCCTATCACCTAGTTTCATCTCAGGAGCTAAAGGTTGATCAAAAGAACCATTGATCATGAGCAAGGATATGTGTACCAATAAAATATCATGACACAGACAAAGTGATAACCTATAGTAGTCTTATGATTTTGAGCCACAGTTATGAGAGAGGAGTTGGTGTTTTGATGAGGGTTTCATAGTGCAAGTTTAAATAAGGTATTTAATCAAAATAATGGATTATCATTTAAATAAGAAGTCTATAAAACATGTGGAGGCTTTGATAAGGGCTAATGAGGAATAATTTAGACCTATAGCTCACTATGAAATCTATAGGTAGCCAGCCCTACAAATTCAAACAAGTGAATGAAAGTGGCATATATAGACCTTTAAGGGAGTTTTGACCTTCTCATAGGGTTATTGATGCTTCAATGTGATCATCTTGGCATAAATTAATAGCATTTTCAATTCATTGATTAAGGTTTCCAAACATATAAGGATTGTTAACACACTCCGTACATTGTCCTAAGATTTCACCTACAATCCTATCTTTTACCAAAAAGGGCCTATCTGAAAGGTTTAAGGGATTTCAAGCTTCATGGAGTCTTAAGAAGGCATGAGGATTTATTTATTTTCATATGGAGCTAGAATACAAGGAAGATTCCACCTTTGAGGTATTTAAGAGACAAGATGCTAACCTACAGCCATATAATATTCACCTACAACTGCCTAAGGGGTAAAACACAATAAAAAAAGGGTAAGATGGACTTTTAAGAGCACAGGAGACTAATTTGATCACCAAAGGATTGAATAAGTAAAGTTGGTAATATAACCAAAGACAAAGAAATGGAAGACTTTTCAGGTTTAAGCATGCCATAGATAGGGCTAATGACCTACATGCCTATTGCTTAGACAAGAAGGTCTAATTGATAAAGAGATAGACTTTTAAGAGCAATTACTAGTTAACCATTAAAGGATATAAGGAATTTGAACTCTAAAATTTTATGAATCTTGGATTGAGGGAAGGAGTATGAACTTAAGTTAAAAGGCTACTTAAGGGGCTAGATATTCACCTACAACTCTAAAAGGCACCTACAAGCCTATATCTTATAGGGAGACCTTGTGGTGTAAGTTGAATTCTTGATGCTTAAAGAAGTTAGTATTATTTAGAAATAACATTATTTACTATAAGAGTAACTTCTTCATTGATGAACTAGAAGGAAGAGCATACATAAATTTCAACAGGAGCGTATTACAAGTATAGTAGCCTACATCCACATGTAAACCAATCCTCAATCAGCTAGGGTTTAATACATTTTCAAATATATTATGGTTTATATTTAAGGTGATGATATGGTGAAGACTAAGATAACATATGTAGTAGATAATCTCTCCATATCTATTGTCATATTGACTAGTTTTTAATGCTCTCCAAGCATATTTCACCTTTTCATTGTCCGTACAAGGGCAAGTTACAATATGCAAGTATAGTCAAGGTCAAAACAAGTTTTTAAGTGTAGGAATAAGTAGTGAGTATAAAGAAGTTTCATATTTAGTACATGAGGGTAATAACTAGAAAATTATGGCCATGATTTCTAACCAAAGGATCATTGAGAGTTCAAAATCCTAAGGAAATGCTATAGTCAGTAGGGATCTCTTCAAAATGTAAGCTATAGCCATATACAGGTGAATCATACAGTAGAGGTGGGATTATTTTGATAAGGTTATCAAAAGGGTCATTGATATGTGGGCATAAAACCTTGATTTGAGGATTGTTCTCATCTCTTTACAAGCATACTCATACCAATATCACCTATAGCTAAGGGTTATGAACTGAGAGTAAGGTTTGTGTGTCAAAAGTTTGAACTTTCATAAGGGTTTCAAGTGAGTAAGGAAGGGCTTTCTAAAGACAATATAATCAAGAAGGGCATAGAGGTGAAATAATGACATATAGTCATATCCTTCCTGGATCACTATTTAGAGCCTTAAATTTTACCTACAACTACATTAAAGCTAAAGCACTTTCTAAGCCAAGAAAGGCCTGATAACTAAGAAGGATGAAATTTTAAAGGAACAAAGACTAAAAAGGATGAAATTTTTAAGGAACAAGGAATATTTTATCACTAGAGGTAAATGGATAAATTCAAGATAAGAAAGGGCTTAAAATTGAAACATTAACCTACAAGCATACTTAAGAATGACAAGTTTGTAGTCATTTATAAGGTCTTTCAATGCTAGCAAGAACAAGAATAGGAAATGGCTTATAAGATTGTTCCATACCCAATGAATAAAGATTTTGATGAGGGAAAATATGAAATATCATCAAAATGTCAATGAAATAACTCTCAAAGGACCACCTATGCAATCAAACCACACAGACTTGTATAGAGCATAATTATATTGGGAATCAAAAGCATGGATTGAGGGTTATTGGTCATCTTGAACAAGTCAAAGTATTTAATAGAAACTTTAAAACATTTTAAAAATATCATATTAGTAATATAAGTCCTTTAAAGTACAAATATTGATTTATTGTATGGAATATGTTAGTTTTAAAGCCTAATTGCCTTGTTAGTGATCTTGGGGTGCTTAAAATAGGTGTAGAGGTTATTTTAAATCATATTGAAGAGACTATGGTGATAATTAATTATAAATTTAACCTTTAAATCATAAAAAATCATGAAATAATCTTTAAAACACCAAAATTCAATCAAAAATGTAAATAGTCCATGCACAGATATCAAAATTGCAGGAAATTAAAGATGTTTGGAGCTACAAGTGGAGTTAAGGCCTCACATTTTGTACACAAGGTCATAATGAGTTAGATAACCTTATAAAAATGTTTCATGTCCATTAGACAAGTGTAAATATTATATTTTTGTCTTAGACCTTAGCCTATTTGTTTAAGGTCACCAGTGGAGCATGCTTCATTCTAGAGTGCCTCAAAAGATTATAAGCCCAAGTAAAGGATTGAAAATAATGGGATGATGTTTTTAAATCATAATAAAACCATTCAAGAGTTTAAAAACTCCAAATTTTATGCAAACCATGCTCATACAAGCTTTTGCAAGTAAATGGGCACATAGGCCAAAAAGGCATTTTAAGACTTTTCAAGAAAAAGTGACTTTTAGAGTGTTTTGATATCATGGTTTAGGTCCTATAATGATTTTTTAAGGATTTTATAAGCTTGGAAGGAACTATTTTTATTGTAGTGAAGTTTTTTACTTTTTGTAGTTCTAGACACCCTTCCAAACCTCCTATTCAGATGCTCATTTTGTTCACCACGTGTGGATTTTGGGTGAATGATATTAGTATGTTTTGAAGACATATATGTAATTATAATTAATTAATAATTTATATTATCTTAGGGATTTTTTTATGAATAATCACTAAGAGTGTAGGTGACCTAGAATGCAAGCTAAACCCTGCAGTCAAATTTCATTTACATGGTAAAATTTCATATCTTTTGCATGGGAACCCAATATTTTATAGATATCATGGGGTTCAATTTGATATGTATAAATGGAAATGGTTTGGTATTTGGAGGTTTGTACTTCATGAATCATCAGTTTGAAGATTTAGCTTTAAAACCCCCCTAAACCCCTAAAACCTAATTTTGAGAAAAGTGGATTTTATTGATATAAAATCACCATGGATAAACCTAAAACATTTTCAAACATAAAGTACACTCAGATAGTATTCCATAAATGTAAATTCGATGCATGGAGTTATACAAATGAGGGCGTAAATCATTTTTTTGTGGAAAAAAGCATGTAAAATGAAGTGCAAAGTAGTTCAAAGGAATATAATCAATTACGATCAAATCCTAGAACTTTTTATTCATCCTAAAATATTTATTTGGTCAAAAATCATTCCATAAGTGTCTCTACCAGCTCAATCAAAATGGCTAGTCTATTGGAAAATGGAGCAAAATTGGCCTAGTCAACCTTATTGACTGAATGACGAAGGTTTTTGCATCAAAATAACATATTTGATGATAAATAAAGTTTTTACAAGTATAATTATTAGTTTTTTCAGGTTTAATGTCTTCTTATTATAGTTTTAATGGTGTCTAGGATCATAGATTAGCATTTAGGCCTCTTTGGTCTAAATGGTTTAATTGGTTAACTTGTCAAAGTTAGAGTTTGGCATTGGAGGACTATCAAGGAGTTAAATTTGATTTCCCATGTTCAATATCTTATATTACATAGATATATCATGTTAATTTCATCCATTCAATATGCCATTTCATGTAAGAGGAGGCTAAAGAGGTAGTTAACTAGGTCTTATGGAGTCTTTACTTTGGTTGACTAGTTGACAAGTCATGCATCTATTCTTAGTTAATTTGTCATCCAAACCTTTCAAGAACTTCTAAATTAGATTTAAATGTATTTATCCATAAATTATGTGGAATATAATTAAATTCAATATATTTTGACTTGTCAAACTTGGGCCCACAACCTTATTCGTACGCTAAAGTTTGAAGTTTTTCATGCAAATTTTATGGAGTTTAAAGGATTTTTGAATTGTTTAAACTTTGTAAAAGGAGTTGTCTTGAGTTGAGTCAACCAAAACCACCACTTATCCATTTTCAATTCCAATTAGGGATTTTATTAGGTTTAGAGACATATATATTATCTTTTTGAAGCTATTTTTTCATTATTCCTAGAGCTGAAGTAGAAATTATAATTTGGACCATACATCAATAAAGGATATTTTTATTTTGCACATGAGTTTTGATAGATAATAGCATGTAATTAATTATTTATCAGCATATTAGTGATATTAAATCTCCTTTTGGTAGGTCCATTCCTCACTTATTACTTTTTATCTCACCTTTTGCAGGTCATTTGAAGAGGTAAAAAGGGAATTTTGTAATCCAAAGTTCTATTAATCATTCATCTAAAATATTTATGCTTGAGGGCAATATATGAGTTTTATTGATTCACATTTGTGCATTATTATTATCATCTTCTAGAGGATATAAATAATTTATGTGTATCACCCAATTAGACAAGTTTTCCTTTCAGTTTTCCCTTTCCCAAAATCACAGTAAATCACATTCAATTGATAAATATTAAGGGAACCAGCCCTCTCTAGAGGTTCTCAGTACAAAGTCACCCACACTCTAAGAAGTTCTAATTGTATCAGCTGGAGTGAGGGTGTTTTTTTCACATCTTCAATTAGGGTGCACTCTAGAGTGATAATAGTTACCATAATATTTAATCATGTTTTTAAACATTTGACCAAACCTTAGTCTAAAATTTTATACTTGGCCCATATATGTCCCATGATCTTCTAGTCTATTTTATTGACTTAATCTAATGAATGTAGGGACCTATTTTTATAAAATTTATCTTAGATATTTTACCCTATTTTTTATCATATTTATTAATATGATAAAACCTTAGGTTAAAAACCTTATGTTATGTCCTTTTATTATTATTTGGGGTCCCCTTTTACTATATTTTAAGCTTAGATTAAACATTTTAGCCTAAATTTTATCTCATGTTTATTAACATAAAATAGAACCATAGTCTAAAGTCTTTAACCTAAGTTATTTATGTATCTTGACATTAACTTGAACATTTTCATCTTTACAAGATCTATGGCTCATATTCATTCAAACAAGATTGATTCGATGGAGTGGAGCCAAAGTCAAAATTTCAAAAGAGCCCTGAGCAAGCACAAAATCACCACATGGTAAGAATGTGTTAATTGGCAAGGCTGATAAGTTTTAAATCTTAGAACTCCCATATAACTACCAAGTGGTGTAACCTTGGGGTGTAGTACAAATAGTGGCCAATGGCATGAAACTCTCAAGATTGAGATCACTAATTTATGTTAATCCATGAAAAATGATCCAATGGAGTGAGACAAAGAATATTTTTCAAAAGGCAATGGTATTTTTTGAACATTAATGAACAAAGTGCCATCAAAACATCAATTGGATGCCACATAGATAGAAAATGACAAAACTAAAGATTTTATGCACTCAAAAAAGCAAAGATATAAATGTGAAGGTCCAAATCACATATAAGGCACAAAATCACTCAAGTTCAAAATGACATCACCATTAGATCTTGAAAAAGACTTGGAAATAATTCTTAGCATCCCCAAAAACCCTAATTCAATCCTAGAGTGACTAAAGTCAAGCTTGAGAGAGTCGAATTGCCATCTAAATAAGCATAAACTAATCTAGAGGTGAACTATAAACTACTAATGAGTAATTTGAATAAAATCATAGTCATGGTGGCCTAAAAACAACATAGGGAAGACATAGAGATCTATTTAAATATAGATATAGAGGGGATAACCTTAAAATACATAGAATTTGATGCTACATCTTTGAACATAGGAGACAATAACTCATCCCAATTATTTTGGACAATCTAGGAGCTACCAATAATTACCAAAGAATATTAGAGGATTACATTAGTCAAGATGAGGTACTATGACCTAGTTTCCATCCAAATGATAATCCTTCACTATGTTGTATTGAGGTACTACATTACATTAATGTTATTACTCCTATTTTTATGGATTATAAAATTTATGAGGGTATGATAGTACATGAATGTAGTTTTAAAAGAGTTGTTTATATATCCCCTCTTACCTTCAAAAACTACTATAAGTCTCCCAAATCCCAAGTGGATGTACCCACAATCAATTAATGGTCTTATAATAATGATCTAAATATCATCCTTACCCCATGGTTATATTCAAGAACCCAAGTAATCTTTGCCCTTAGTGGAAAGATCCCAATCAACCAATTTAGGGTGGGGATTAGGATGTAATGACATTGTTGAATAGATTATTTGGGAATCCCTCCACCACCTATGTTGACAAAATCTATGTCCCTTTTTTGTATTTTATGGTTGAGAAAGGACTTACCCCTCCCATAGGTGAGATGATTAGCACATGTTTGAAGAGACAATTCACTAGAATAAAGAAGAAGACTAAAAACCATTTCTACATGATGTCTTGCCTTTTGGATGCCCTTCTAGCCACCACCAAAGTTCCTAACATTAAAGAATGGTCACCTAATGGGAAATAGATGATCTGATAGTACTACTAAAAATTGCATATTTTCAAATATAGGGACCATATTCAATTCATCTATGACTATGTTTATTTGACCTTAGTTGAGGCCATTATAAGGATCCCAATGATAAGGGTCAACCCTTTGATCAAGAAGTATATTGAACTAATTGGAGAAACTTGGTTATATCTAGATTTCACTATAATCAAGATAGAGGGAACTCTGAGTTATCCCCTTAAGCTACCATTTTATATGCCTACCAAATTGGCAAAGCAAGAAGTGGCATATTAACTATTAGATGGCATATATGGTATGTGTAAAAGCAAAAGGAAGGGATTACTCCATTCATTTCCCTTAACCATTAGTAGGACTATGTTTTATAATTGGGACAATGTAGAGACTGTCTTCAAGCATAGGACATCTTTTAATCTACAAATTGATGAATTAAGACAATGGGACCCATAATGAAAAGGTTGAAAATATTTGAAGGCCAAGTAGATCACCATGACCTATGAACATCACCCTGGTGTATATGACTCAATGTACACATGAGCATCCTCCTTTATAGAGGTGCTAGTAAGATTGAATAAACTCAACATTAATCTAGAATCTAGGTTTTTAAAAGAGCAAAAATAAATTGAGGATATATGGTAGATGGGGCCCAGGTACAACCATTTACTACTAAGTCCATCTTATAGACCCCCTCCATCATAATCATAAGAAGTAACACAAGATCCTTAGACTCAAGCTACACTAAGGCCAAAAGAAAAGAGACCTAAGGAGAGGAGACCTGGTGAGGTGGCATCTTCTTCGACTTAGCCTAAATAACTAGAGTTACCTATTGAAGAAATTAACATAATTGTATTGGATCTTGAGGATACTATAAAGGATCCCCTAAAATCACTAGCTTTTGCTTATGAATTAGATGAAGAAGTACAAATAGAAAAACCTAAATCTAACTAAAGAAGCAAAATAATAAAAGGGGAAATAAGTATCTTTGAACTTGGTTCCTATTGCAACCCAACCCAAAAGGCAATTTAAGCTAGCTCTAGTCCAAATGAAGAGCAAGAAGTCAAAGTTGAACTTCACTCATCCTTTAAGCAACGTCAACCTTTTTAGTGATGATAATCCAATTCATGGTCCAACCATTCCTAAATGGTTTTTATATGGAAATATATATAAAATCACAACCATGCACCACCCATGAGCCATTACAAAATATTTTAATATCCATGTGCATGATGAGCTCAAGCCCTATATTATGGAATTACCACAAGAAGAGAAGTAAAGATAGATGGCTGCTCCTGGAACTTTAGACACACAAGTGGAGACCCTAAAACCTCCAAAAGTAACTCAATAATTAGTTGGTATTAGGTTTAACCCAACAATAGTTGGATTGCAAAGAGTCACTGAGAAGAAAGCCTTAGTTGGAGTAGAAGAATTCACTTTTCAAAAATTGGAACCATTTGTTGGCTTAACTCTTATTGAAGGGAAAATACAAGGTGAAAACCACATATTTGAGGAAAATGTGCTTGAATTAGTGAAAGATATTTTGGAAAGACAAATTGTTTTTTTATTTCTTGATGTCATGATCAAGATGCTTGAAGCATCTTTATATGATATGTTTGACTCCCTAAAGTCAACAAAGGTAAGACAAAAGGTATTAGGTTAGTAAGATACATCACCCAATGGCTTAATCACCCAATGATAGAGTTTTAAGGATAATATGAAATATTTGATCAACATCTTGGTATAGGATCAAATCCTTGGTTTCAAGACCATCAGCTTAGCTTACATGAACACAACCATGGGATTGATCATAGACAAGATCAAGGGTTTGAGTACATGGTCCAAGAGCTTCAAAAGACTCCTTGGAGATGATAAGGTGTTACTATATAGGATATAATGATTCCTTTGGACCATGATTATTGAACTAATAATGCTTAGCCCCATGGATCTCATAAAAGATAAGGAATTCAAGCACAAGACCACCTTGGTCATGCAAGAAGTATGGAGAAAGAGCCAAGGAAAGTCTAGGACTGACAATAGTAATATCATGGACATGATACTCCAAATAAAAAATATTTTTGAGGCAAATAGAATTAAATAAGCCTTGGAGAGGAATGACAGGGACCTTGGAGACCTAGCTGATCAAGAAGATGAGCTCTTCCTAGAACCCATAGTTAATCTAAAACTTATTGATGACCAACATCTTAAGGTAGTAAGACTTCTTCAATAAAAAAATAGGGGACTTCATCAACATAGGGTCCAAAAATTTAGGAGTATTCTTTCATAGAGATTTGTAATATTAAAAATAGAATATTCTTTTATAAAGGCATGTACAGCTTGTAAGCACATTTGCCTTTAGGTCAGTCCATTTTGACAAGCATAGTGTATTCTAGAACTTTGGTAAAAAGGATATCTATCCTTACACTTGTACATTTTTAATTTTATATGACTAACTAACATACTTCCTTGTATTCTATAAAAGGAGTATTATCTATTGTAAATAGGAGGGAATTTTTGAGCTAAAAAACTAGTGTAAACTTTGAACAACTAATTTAATCAAATAATTTTAAAAAGATTATCTCATTTTGTTTGTGTGAATTTTTATATGGCTTCTTTCTCACTTTTTTTTCTAAATTATAGATTTGAATAGTTATTTTAGACTCTTGGTGTATACCTATACATATAAAATTGTTAACTTCTGATTATGCTAGGATAACTGAAGGTTCTCTAGTTTACTTCATTTTATTTTCTCTGCATTTGTATAAATGCATCAAATATATGCTTATAGGGGAAAATATTAAAATTAAGCTTGGTTCTTATTTTCTTTATTTTCAATTTCCGTAGAAGTTTTCCAATGTGTGGTAAGATTTGAGCTTAAGTTATTTTGTATCATAGATTGGTTTTTAAGTATATGCCTAGATGATATTTGAACTTTGTCATTATGTCTAGAATGAAGATAAAAAAAAACATATTTTCTCTCTACCCTACCATCCTTTTGCTTCTTTTTTAGCCAATTCACTCTAGATTAAAGTTGCATTGTATATGCCCATCTTAGTTTAGATTTAGACTTAGAATTGAGCATAATTCATCTTAATTAGCATAGATCATCTTCTTATTTGTAAAGATTTATAGGCCATAGTGACTCCCAACTAATATAAGTATTGTGAAACAGTCATCTATTCTACCTCTATTCCATTCAAGATAATAAGATTATCACAAACTGCAACTCATGCTCTAAATTCTTTAAATTCTAAAATGAAAAGTGTTTTTTAAACACTCTGAGTACCTTGTGATACATATTTAGGCATCAATAGGATTCAATGTATTCCTTTGTAGTTCATTATTGAGAATGGGGAAATGAAGGAAGATAATTATTTGTATTTTTGGGTAAATCATGGATAATGCCAAAGTTACTAATGGCATAATTGGTTAACAAATTCATCATGAAATATATTTTATAATTTACTTAAACTGATTAATTTAATGTAGAAGTGGATTTCTTATAAATTCTTATATTTGATCTTGGTATTTGATGAATCTATAAGGGTAATAATAATTGTAGACTTGAATTATAGTTTGACCTTTTCAACCTTAGTGGTGGATCTAGTGTATGTAAATTCAAGTGAACTCAATGGTCGATATTTATGGGCCCTCCTTCTATCACCACATTAAACCCATTTATGGGTATTTTATGAACACCAAATATATCTAAGGGGAAATTCCCTAATTTTTTTATTGATTAGAATTCACTCAAAGGCATGAGTTTTGGCTATCCAATTTTGTAAATAACTATGTAGTGAAATTATATCTGATTATAGTAGTTTGCTTACCTTAGATGGTTAGGATATGAATTACATCTAATGTCTAAAATAAAAAATATAAGAACTAATGTATGTGGATGGATGAATTAAAATAAAGTGGATCAAAAGAAAAAAAATAAAAGGAGGGCTGGATTAGAAAATAAGGGGCTCTATGATTCATATTGAAGACTAAACACTTACATGTTTTCTTACTATACTTTTTTGAGCATGTGTCACTAAATATTTCATACTATAAGGCAACTTTCAACACATAACATAAAAAAACATAGTTAAGAGTCTAAGTAAAAAGTTGAAAATAATCCAATGATCATAATCAAATATGTTTTTACTACTAATTCACTAAGCATAATCACATTACCAACAAGATTAAAGTATGAACGATAACCAAAAGGATTATAAGAATAAAAAATAGTTCAATATAACCACTGCAATAAGACACATCATGAACTTGATACAATAATATTTAGCTTAATGGATATTATTTAAGTAAACACATTTTTTTGAAGAGAAACCAAATCATTAGAAACTCATAGAATAGTCACAAAAATTTATAGCTTGTAATATTTTTCCAAAAAAATTCCTCCTCTTACAATAAATAGGAATCATGTATATATAATTTTGGATGTCCACAACCTCATATTCAAATTTTTTTCACATATTTGAAAAATCCAAAATAAAACTATTTATTAATATATCTCAAAGGCTTGCATGTACAAAATAAATTCTAAAACAAAAAATATATAAATATCATGCCAAAATTGGAAAAAAAACAAAATAATGTTGCATCAGTAGTAACATTGGTGGTAACTATACTTGAACTAGATGGGACTTCAATTGAATATACTTGATTATTCAGACTAAAAACATGGGCCATCACTGATGTAGTAGAAACTATAGCTAAATTTGACATATTATAGCAAAGACATAATTTTATTTAATAATGGAGTGGGGACCTGATGGTGTAGGAAAACAAGTTGAAGCAGAGCTAACTTTAGAAAATATAGATCTAACTAGAGTGTATAATAATGTTCATGTTAGAGTGGAATATGTAGTTATCAATGGTGGAACTGATGGATGTTGGACTCCTTCCTAAGTGGCCAACTGATTTTGATTCTCTACATTCCTTTTCTCTTTCCTCTTGTTGTATGTAGTTTTGCATGTTATAAATTATGAATCTATAACTTCAAAATTGATGATATGAACTTTGATTGTGTAAGGATATTTTCCATTAATTTTATATGTAATCTTAATGAAGATACAAAATATTCACCAAGTGCATGTGTCTATTCCACCTTTTCTTTAGTAAATGTGATCAAATGATCAACTTGATCACCACATCCAAAAAAATTATTCTCAACTTCTGATTTAAAATTATTTATGATATATTAGAGTTGTGTTAAATAATGTCTTATTTACCACTTAACCTATTCATGTGTATATTTTTGAGATGATAATATCTCATAGTGTTTCATTTTTTTTTTCTCTTGACTTGTTAACTATTTGACCAGTTCTTTCATCTATTTTAGCCAACCCATGAGATCATCCCTCTTATTATACACATAATGTTGAGCCAAGATTATATCTTTGAGTGGCAATAAATTGAGCTTGGGATATTATTTTTATCTCACTACGTTGGAAATGATATATAATTTGGAATCTAACCTTCTCAAGGACTAGTTGAAATCCATTACATTACCCCATTATGGCTAAGATTCAACCCTAACACTGTGTATAAAATTCACAAGACCATACAGAGATTGAGATAAAATTTTCAATTGATCCAATATATATTATTAGGCCTATATTCAAGTATATGATTATAATATTTTATTTTATTTTTTTATCCCTTGGAGCATATTACTAAGTAAACCACCAATAGGTTTAACCGCAAATAGTGGGTCCTCCTTCAATTAAACATGTTTTCCTAGTTAGGTTTTCATCTTCTTGGTATGTTAAAGAGTTAATATTCTCTTCTAAATTTGATTCATTTTCCTCAATTTTTAATTTTATTGATCCTTCTCAATTTTTAATATGTTTCATCAAACTCTAGGGGTCATCTTAGGCTCTTCAGTGATAACCAATTTTTGTCTAAACAAATTCTTTGTTTGCAATTATTACATCTAAAGGGGTGTTAAAATTAGCTCATCAAAGGAAACTAATTTAGAGGATGGAATTAAAAGGGATGAGGTGGTTTTTGGTGGTGGAATTAATGTTGATGGATTAGGTGAAGGGGGTGATATTGTAGATGTGGGAGGTAGAGGTGTATGGAATGATGGGTTAAACATCCAGAAACCTTTATTTGATATGGGTCATTGGTGATGTACTTGATGACATTAGGGGACTATTTGATTTCTATGATTATATGGTACTTTGTTTTAATGTTTTCATCCATTGGTAACCCTATATGGGTAGAAGTGTGACTTTGTAATGGGTAGGTAGAAAAAATGAATTAAGAAAACAAATCTTCAAACCTTGGGCTTGAAAATAAAAATGATAGTCTCTGATGGACATGATGGGGTTGTTTCAATATTAGTAGTATAAATAATATGTTTTGTAATGGATGCTTTTATTGATATATATGGATATTTTCCCACTTGAAATAATGTGGTACATACATTAATATTAACAATTGGAATGACCATAGGGATATTGGAATCAATATATGTAGTAACATCAGAAAAAGTGATAGGATTGAAGTTATAATATGATAAAAAAAATAGAGTAATTTAAGCAATAATGATAACATGTGGATCAAGGGGGAAAAATCAAAACCATTAAAGTGTCAACAACCAAAATGACTAATGTGAAAATTAGAGGAACAAGAGCAATATTATGTGTTGCAATAATGTAAACTTGAGAGACATTAATATTTCCATGTTCATATGTTTCTTTATTTAAAATATTACCTTGGTTTAACACACTTATTTATGCTTGTTATATATAATAAATAAGAGAATTACTAGGACTAAGTCCCAAAATATACATATGAGAAAACCTTTTATAACACATTAGTCATATGGTCCTCTTTTAGGTCCTTTATTTCCTTAATATTCTCCTATGAAGAATCATCTTTTAAATATTAACATGTTATACCCAATGTCATGGGTATGTATTTAGATCTTTCTTCCAATATGACCTTAGAAACTTGCAGAGTACTAAGTAGAGTTATCATGACCTATGAAATCATTTCATGTCCTATTGTAGTTTACATAGTAGGATGAGGATGTGATTGAATAACCACTTGTGTTAGGGTTGGATAGAATATAAAAACAATAGGATTAAATGCCACTATGACTTTAAGAATGAGAGGAGACTCACTTATATCTATTAAATAGGTGTTTATCTAATTTTTTAATGGTTGGTTTTGTCTAAGTATCCCCCTATTAAATTGTTCATTGGTATCCTCTAGAGACTTTTGTCTCTTAAGATACTCCATTTCATCTTGATTTAGCCTTTAATGAAAATGGCATACTAAATAATACATGTAATTTCCATCAATATTTGTGTAGCTCTCATTTTGATGTAAACTTGGGAGTTATCATCAACATTGGTAATAATATAATCATGATAATATGCATTCATGTCATAGATAGATCTTTTAATTCCTTGGAAGCTCTATATATTATGGACCACTTTACCCCTAGGATCCCAATATTTGAATTATGTCAATTTAAAGTGTAAATAGAAACTGTGTTAAGAAGACTTGGATAGTTTTTACCTATATTGAAATTATTGCCTTCCTATGATAAGAGGTATTTTTTTCATGACTCCCAATTTGTTTCTTTTTCATTTTTCATCAACACTTTAAAAAAAATTGAGAGGTTATCTCTTGTTTAGCTAATTTATCTAGGAAGAGTGTGGGTAGATATAATGGCACAACTATTTTGACTTATAACCTTATGACCATGTGGTATAAGTAGTACCAAAATTCCCATAAATAATTTATTTATCTTATATTTTCCTTAAATAATGTAACATAGGTTGTGTATTTATAACTCTATAGACCATAGGGTAAAAGGTGTGTGCAATTTTCTATATATTATTTTAAAAATTGTGAATGTTTAACATATAAGAGTCTTCACATATTATGTCATCACTATATTTTAGATCCCATGGATTTCCCCTTATAGGGCTAACTGTATCATATAATGCATCTAATAAATATGACATGTAAAATTTTCCATCTAGTATACTTTAGGTAAGTATTTTTTGGTTCAAATTGAAGCTTATAACTTCCCCTACTATAGGGATGCCCTCACTATCTAGGATTATATATAAATGGGTAACATAGACCTCATTGACATAAAAAATATAATGGGCATTGTGAATTTTAGTTGATAGGTTCATTATAATCTTGAACCCTAGATTAAATTATATTATTGGATTAGAATTCACTTTCCTTATTTTGACAAAGTTGTTAAAAGTATTTGCCTAGTATTCAAAGTGTCCATGACATCAATTTTTTTTTTTTAATTCTACGACTTTTTTTATAGAGTATGTCTTACTTATGAAATCCATCACATTTCTCAAAGTCTATTCTAGATACAAATTTCACTAGTACTTGACTACCACTCCTATGAAAAATGTCATTTATGCACATACCAAGAATGAATAAGTTATAGAGAACATATATAAGGAAATACCTTTATTTTGATTATTGATTTGTGTATTTTGTTGACCCCTTTGTGTATCCTGACTAATGTTATAGATAAAAAGGTATTTTTTATTCCCTTTATTGGAGAGATATTTTTTCCTTGTCATTATATGATTAAATGCATTTAAACTCTAAACATATGGCTAAGAAGTGCAGTAAGGCATTTCCAGTGCATTTGACTCAAATTCTATGTCTTTAAATTCCACCTTAGATATAAATAAGAATAAATATGAAGCAAAGATATATTATTCAACTACCATTACAAATATCATTAAATTATGTGTTTAATTTGAAAATTATTGTTGAGGAAACTAGAAGGATCTAAATTTTAATTCATAGGTTATCTTGTTTGAAAATGATGTTGAATTTGATTTTGGGTAAAGCCTATGGACTAACATGAATTTGAATTCATTAATACAATCTCATTCATGAGAATTAAATATATATCAATATTCCATGTCAACTATATTTTTCAAGAAGCTTTATTTGACACTTATTAAATTAGTGTAACTTGTAGGAGCCTAGGCATTATCAATGGCTTCAATATGTCTATTATCATTTATATTTTTCATTATATTTATTAGTCATAATATGCTTTATGATATTTCATGTACATTTTTAGTTGAATATGTTAAAAATAAATATTATATCTAACTATGTTAGAAATAATATGTGGTAGCTTGTACCTTAAATCTTCATTAAATTGTAAGTGAATAGATGTCATTATGTCATGTTTTCTCAAAATTATTCTTGACTATGTTTCCATGGGACATGTGGGGTTATGTTATTTTATCTCTTTCTTATGAATTTTAATCAGTCTCTAAATTCTATTAGTGTACAGAGTTGCAAGGTGATGACACATGGTAGTTGAATATTATTAGAGGGACACTATAAACATCTATGAATGACACATGGATATTAAATGTGCAAAGGATCACACATGGTATATTTTTAATTATCACATATTTACTAGTTTCATAGTTTGTTAATTTTGGCTATAGGTCTATGGCACTACAAGATGATGACATGTGGAGAGATCTCACTTAGTTGTATAATCATAAGTAATTTTAAATTAGATTTTCAAACAAAGGTATGCAAGAGTGTAAGATGGTGACATGAGGCATAATATAATGTAGTCACATAGTCTCAATTATAAATAACTTGTGCCCTTTTGTATTATTTTGTGATGGATTGATAGGGAGACACATGGATCAATCTCATGTAGTATAGTAGTCCTAGAATTTTATGAATTATAACTTTGAACTGTTTAGTGAAATTCTATGAAAAATAAGACACATGGAGTGATCTTGTGATGCAAAGTTATTCATCAAAGTTTAAGTGTGTAAATTTAAGTATTTCCTTTTGATGTAAACATTGCATAATTATTCAAAAGGGATTGATTGTCTTTTAAATTTGAGCAAGTAAAGGGCATATGTAAATCTTGAATCTAACTTGTAAAGCAAAACATTGACCTATAAATCAAAACATGATAACTTGAAAATGAAAGGGTTATCTCTCATTATAAAAATAAATCAATAAATCATATCCTTCTAGTTATTATTTTTTAAAACCCAAAAAATAATATAAAATTATAATGTGGTTTTTAATCTTATGCTTTTGTATGCTTGGGACTTAGGTCAATTTATGTCTCAATGGAGACCAAATATAGAATTATTGGAAACAAATTACTATCTATTTTAAAATTTTAAAATGGGGCATGTTGGTCATAATAAGTTAAAAATAATAAATGAAAATAAATAGAAATATCATAATGCACATAATAATAATTTTCATACTATCTAATTTGAAGTCTAACTTTTGCTCATGGCATTTCTCTTTTTATAGCCTTTGCTAAAATTTTATGGCTAAGTATGAGACAAAACATTCCAGGGGTAGTATTTACCATGCATATGAATATTTCTTAGCTAATAAAAAAATATAACCATATTGAAAACTCAACACATGATAATGAAGATATAGTTATGATGTAGGCCACTCTAGGTTTTAAACCTATTAGTCAATTGAAGGAGAACTTATTATTATTTCCCTATTCATGCCACAAATGCTTGAATATGATTGAGAATGGGGAAAATATAATAGATGTCTTACATTTAAAAACAAACAAAAATTCATTTAATTGAAAAGAAAAAAGGAAAACTAAAGAGAATGCTCTGGATGCACATAATAAAAATTAACATAGTGTCTAGTTTGAAGTCTAAATTTTGATCATGAAATTTATATTTTTATAGAATTTTCTAAGACTCTTTGACTGTGTCTGAGATAAATTTTTTGAGGGGTAAAATTTACCATTTTGTCATATGAATATTTATTATTCTAGAAACAATCATAACCATAGTGGAAACTCAATACATGATAATGAACTTATTATTTTAATGCAATCCACTATAGTTATAAAACATATTGACTAATTTAATAATAACTTATTCTTGTTCCAATCACCATGTCAAAAATATTTGAATATGATTTAGAATATGAAAAATATAATATATGCCTTACATTTCATAGAAAATTTGTTGCATTTGGTTCAAAATAAGAAAGGAAAACCAAATAGATTGTTGTCTTTTTTAGGATGAGTATATTACCAGGTGAATAAATAATTTTGATGCATGCTCATAAAGTTTTTAAACCTATTGAAAAGTGTAAGGAGAATGACTTAACATTCCCATAACCATGTAAAAAGAACTTGAATATGATTGAAAATGTGTAGAACATAACATGTGTGTCTTACATTTCAAAAAAAAATTATTGAATTTTGTTCAAAATAAGAAATGAAAACTAAACAATTTTTTTCATTTTTAGGTTGAGTAGATTACCAAGTTAATATATAATTCTCATTTAGGCCACTATAGGTTTAAAACCTAACAACCAGTTTAAATATAATGACTTCTTGTTCCCTTCACCATTTCACAAAAACATGAATATGATTGAGCATGTGGAAAGGATAATATATGTCTTACATTTTAGAGAAAATTTGATGCATTTGGTTCAAAATAAAAAATAAAAACTGAATAAATTTTTACATTTGTAGGCTAAGTAAATTACTACGTGAATATATACTTTTCATTCAACCCACTATAGATTTAAAACCTATTGATTAGTTGAAGGATAATGATTTATTCTTCCCATGAACATGCCACAAAGGATTGAATATGATTGATAAATTTGAAAACATAATAGATATCTAGAATTTTAAAAAAACCATTATTGTATTTGGTTCAAAATTTTAAAATAAAAATAAATAAAATGCTTAGAATGCACGTAAGAATAATTACCACATTGTCTAGTTTGAATTTTAACTTTTATTCATTGACTTTATCTTTTTATATCCATTGATAATATTCTTTGGTTGCATCTAAGATAAATTTATCAAGAGGTATAATTTACCATGTTGTCATATGAATATTTATTAACCTTTAAATAATTACAACCATAATGAAAACTCAACTCATGATATTGAACCTATAGTTATGATGCATGCCACTATAGGTTTAAAAATATTGGCTAGTTAAAAGATAAGTTATTCTTATTTCCATGACTATGCCACAAACACTTAAATATGATTGAGAATGTGGAAGATATAATATATATCTTACATTTCATATAAAATTTATTATATTTGGTTCAAAATAAGAAAGTAAAGTTGAATAAATTATTGCATTTTCATCCTAAGTAGATTACCAAGTGAATGTATAATTCTAATCAGGGCACTATAGGTTTTAATCCTATTGACAAGTTTAATGAGAATATATTATTGTACCCTATCCATGCAATAAATACTTTAATGTGATTGAGAATGTGAAATAGATAATTTTTTATTAGATAGGTAAAATAAATATAGTTTTACAAGGCTCTATCAACTATAATTTTAAAACAAGTAAATAATTATAGTCAGAATAAAACCCCATGAGCTAAAAAATAGAAGTCCTTCAGCTAAACCAATGTATACCAATAGGAAATTAAACTAAGATAAAAAAAAATGGAAACAACCCTATATAGAAACTTAGACCTCTTCAAAATTAGATTTCTTATGTGACACAACTAGTTCTATTTCCTTAGTCTTCACCAACATCAGTTCTGAATTAATTTTGCCTTAGGTTCATTTGGAGGGTCCTTCTAGGAGAGCTTGTTTGGAATTCTTATAGGGGATTTTGATTTTCCTTTTGTCTATTAAATTAGTTTGAGTTTATTCATTATGTTCTTGCCCAAGCCTAGTATTTATTTCATTATCTAGACAAAAGACTTTGTTTTCTTGTTCTTTGTCCAATTCCTACTTAATCTTGACAGTTTTAGCTTAAGGTCATTATGATATTTTATGCAAGATTTCATATCCTTCCATATACCTTCCAATTTATCTATAAATACTACTAATTTACTAATAAATTTAGTGTTCGTACCTACCATTCTACTAGTTTTCATGCTTTAGAGCTATCATCTTCTTTTCATGATATGATAATAGTTTCAGGTTTTTTGCTTATGGAGGTAGGGTAAAATTTAGTGGGGTGCTTGAATGGAGACTTAATGGGGATAACAAATAGGGATAACTTTTTGGGGAGGAATAAGTAGGGGACCCTTCCTCTTTCTCTAAAAAACTAGATTTTCCCTCAAAAGGGTCTTTATATAAGGTGTATTTAATAGGGGTATCATAAGTTAAGGTGTGTAATCACCTAAAAGTGGTATTTGGATGCTAAGAGTGTTATTTGAGAAACCATATTCCTAGCTTAGCCCTAGACCTATCCTAGATCCTTTTATCACACTTTTATGAAAAAAAACTGGACCACAAGTATCCCTAGTTAGCGAAAACATAGTCTCAAACCTCCATTCTTAGACCCTAGCTCTTCATGCCCACTAGCCTACCAACTTGACATTATTTCCACATTAAGGACACTAGAGATAAATGGATCTAGTGTCCCTTGCCATAGTTATCTAAAATGGATATATTTTAAAATGTGTAACCCTCCTAAGGTTAGTTTAAGGACATTTTATTATCTGTGCAACCTATGAAACACTATAAATACAAGATTCTTATACCTATATCCACTATATGGAAAATAGATGCAAAAAGGCTATTCAAACAAGAAACAAGTTGAGAAAAATCAAGGTTATTAATCTCTATTTTTTCTTACTTATGGATACTACCATTTACAGCTTCTCTAAGCCTAGATTTCAAAGATTTACAATCTCAATCACTCAAGGCATTCAATACCGATATCATTCTAGCATTCACTTGAACTTGTACTAAGTACGAGGTGGGAGAAATACATTGGGCTTGATCCCTCCTCAAAGTATTGGTATGTAGGAAAATTTATTCACAATGGGGTGTTGATTATTTCTATCATATCCTAATAATGAACACACATTTTTAGCTCATTCCATACTTTTAAGGAGGATTAAGGTTTGCATCATAAATCAAAAATTATAGGCACAATACAGACTTTTAGATTTCATGCACATAAGAATAAAACTCAAAAGCATACGTGCAAGTGCACCCAAAATTTAGGAGTAGTCCTATAAAGAAAACACTAGAACCATTTTGATGACACTAGAGCCACATGGTACTATTGTCCAAGTAAGGAACTACTATCCAAGGGAAGATCTAACTCAAGGATCCTATTGATGAGACTCAGACTTGTCAGTAACCCAATTTTCAAAACTCAAATCTTCTATGATAGGTTTTTTTTAGATAAGTATTTATTTGTACATATTTATTACTATTTTTATAAATTCAAAGAAATTCAAATTCTATAAAAAAACCAATGATTATTTGATGCATATTATTTCACTAATTTAGACAACTCAGTCCTTTAATCTAACATAGGATTTACACTAGCTAAACCTTCAAAGTTTAAAACATTCGGTGAACCCAACTTCAAATATTGATCAAAACCCTAGGTTACCTTTTCCAAAAAAATTGGCACTAAATTAGGGTTACATACTTCTATTTTTATGATTTTTTGGCATAATATAGCTCATTAAATCAATCTCACATTAGGGTTTCATTTATTTGAATATAATATATTTTTTTGTAAAGTAACCCTAATTCAAAAAACCCTAACCCTAGACAATATTAGGGTTTGAATTATTTTTTAATCTATATTCAAATTTTAGTTCCAAATATTAGATTTGCTTCCATATTTATTTTTTACAATCTTTCTTATATTAACATTCTTCAAAGGTTAAAACTATATAAAAACTTGTTTTCCTACCTTTAAAACTACAATGGTAGAATTTATCGATCAATTTTATGAGACTAATAAGCAATAATTACAAGATTTTATGTCAAAAAATATGAATGTACAAGATGACTTCATCAATATTCTTTAGGAATAACTCCAAAAAATAAACAATGGTCAATCTTCAACTCCCCCAATTAATAACATTATTACACCGACAATGGGGCAAAATGAGCCAACACAAGCTAAAATTGTAATTCAACAACCTTCAATGAGAGCTACACCTCTTGTGGCTTGTTCCTCCACACCATATGTATAATCCCTTATGTAATAGATTCATACTCTATAGTCTAAGGTGTTACATATCAATAAGGAAGCCACTAAGTCATCAGATGCCTTAAATTTTGATATTCTCTTGCATACACATTTAGCGCATCACATAGTAGCAACTCCCTTGATATTTAGTTTCATGGAAACCAAGATTACATTATATTATTGCAAGGGTGACCTAGAACATAGTCTTAAAGCTTTTCATGCAACATGTTTGGACTGCATGTCCAATGATTGGATTCTCACAAAGTTGTTTCCATGTAGTTTTAAGGATTATGCCCTACAATGGTTTTATGATTACCAAATCAATCTATCATAGAATTAAATATTTTGGCCAATATGTTTTTATCACACTTCTCCATTAATATCAGTGACAATATATCATGTGTTCAAGTGGCATAGTTGAAATAAAATTCAAATAAACCTATCATAGATTATGTCTTATGATACAAGACTATACTAGCCAAATCGACTATACCCATTGAATATAGAGAGATTTAGATCATATTTAAACATTATTTTACTAGAATTACATGAAGCTATCTTATTCAATAAGTTTCCTACATTTACATATTTGTGCCACACGGTCAAATAAAAAGAGGTCAAGATCTTATCAATGAAAAAAATCAAGTATAAAAATAGATTAGAATCAACTATTAATATTTCAAATGAACCTCCATACATGGTAGGGGACACTAAAAACAAGAGTGATTAGAACATCATAGTTAATGCAGGTTCTGAGCCATCTCCTAGATTGGTTTTATCTGCTCCTCAACACTGAATCTTCACCAACCTGTCAGAGTCACCAATATGGGTTTTACATCATATCTTAGAATTTAATGTCATATTTCTCCCTCCCATTAAATAGGTTGATATGACATGGCATCTTCTAATGAACTATGATTCTAATGCATTTTGTGAGTATCACAGGGTACCACAACATACAATGAATAAATGCATAAGCCTAAAGCACAATATATAAGATCTAATTAAGGCTAATATTATTGATGTGGGAACACCCATAGAGGCACCAAAATCATAATAAATAGAATCTAAGTAACTACATCTATTCTCATCTTCATTTTCAAAGCACACAATAAATGAGGTAGGGAGCACATCTGGTGTTCACTACACATATTAGGCACATCCACCACCAACTTCATATAATACTATCATAAAGGAGTTACATCCATGCATGACATTATTATAAAATAGCATAATATAGTTACACCTATACCCCTCATCACATTATTAGAGTAGGAGATTATTGATGATGATACATATTTACGTGAACTCTTTATACAAGCATACATAGATCATCATCCTATATAGAGTGTTATGGTTGGGAATGAGTCCAACATTAACATGTGCATTATGAAATTTTTACAGCATTTGGGGTACTTGGAGCATGATATATTACCCACATATATAGTCATTAAAGGTTTCATTGGTCATGTTTAGAACTCCATCAGGGAGATTATGCTTCCATTATAGGTTGGACCAACACACATAGCTACTTGTTTCTTAGTAGTAACTAATGTAGATGTATTTGATATATTATTGGGTAGGCCATGGTTACAATAGCTCTAATCCATCCCATATACAATGCACATATGCCTAAATTACATACATGAAAATAAGGTGGCCAAAGTTTAGGGTCTCCCATATGAGTATCCTCTACCCATCCCATAGGCACTTATAGCACACTCACTAACTACAGTTCTAGCACTATTACTAGATATTACATAGTTATCAGTTACAAATAAGATTATATTTCATATACATACATCATATATTTTAGTAGATCCACCAGTGTATATGAGGTCTACTCCTATAGTATTGATATGTATGCATACTCTCCCATGGAGACCATTATTATAAAAACCCTATGTCAGAGATATGTCATAGATTCTAGAGGGCCTTCACTCAATTTATGTTGAGATCAATATTATTGGGTTCTTAGGGTTCTCATCACAAGGCACCTAAGTCACCTATAGATTCTTATACCAAATGTGTTCCTAATACCCCTATAATTTATAGGACATCAAAGTTAGTGCCACATATTCATAACACCACTACACAGGCAAATAAAGACACAAATTACTATGCATAATAGATTATGGGATTGGAGTTTCCCTTTCACATAACATGTATGATCATACTTCCCTTATTTGACATAGGTCGTGGTAATAGTGAGTCTCCTATGAGACTCATCAGTTAGTATGGTTCCTACCCTCTTGTACATACTTTCTTATCTCTTACTCCTTGTACATACTCTATTTTCACTTGCTTATACATAAATTACATCCAAAAAATATAAAAACATTCAAATATTACTCATAAAACACAAAATTTATAGATTGTATGCATTACTATATTTAAATATCTTATATTTTCCAAACACTACATATGCTAGCTATCTTAGTATAATCATTTTTATCATACATACATGTTCACTTGTTCTTGTTAAGAGCTTGAAAATTACGTGTAGAACTCAGGTCCACTACACTGATCTAGAGTTGTTATCATATACCCACTATGGGCATATACATCAATCTAGGTTTATTCATTTGATACATCTACCCACTTGGGAACATCTCATACCTAATTTTTAATGCCAAGTTCTATCCTTAAATTCTATACATTTCATTTCTAGCATTTTTATATCTTGATATTGATCATTTTTAATCATACTCATTTTTTTATTATTATCACTACGTTAGATTCAACATTTATACATTCTCACTGTTACATAGATTTATACTACATACTTATACATGCTTTCATTTCTATATTTTCTAGTTTATATTTGATTATGTTTCCTATGCTTCTTATATTTGAGATCATTTGAATATGTCATTATTCTTTGGATTTATGTTGCTTCTATTTATGTATTCCTTGGACATGTGTCCATGCCCCTTGTTTGTGCTTTCTTGATTGTGTATATGGACATTTGACCATGTCCTTCTGTATGGCTCTAATCTAACTTTCTTATTGCTTATGCATGTAGACATTTGAACATGTCCTTTTATGTCTTCTATTCTCATATTTAGTGACATGTTCCCATGTCCCTTATATTATGGCCCTTTCACCTATTTTTCATGCCTCATATTTTTTTATGTATTATTTCTTGTATGTTTCATATACATGACACTTTTATTTGATTATTACACACCCTAGTTTATGATGACATGAGGTACCTCATGCATCTACCCTCCATACTAGGGTGTCATGATGGACATCATGCCCCATCCCTATAGGTAGATGCTTATATTTATTGTTATACACATTTATTACATATATCTTGACACCCTTTTACAATGATAGATATAACATACATATTACACTACATACTTATGCCTAGATTCTCTTACATTTTGATGTCATGTTTACATATTGTATTGTATTATCATGCAATTGGCATATATGCTCAGGCTAACACATTTTTACAAAGATTTTTTTTTAGGATAATTCTTGTATAGGTCAATAATTACCCTTAATAGAGGGGTTGTTCATAATGATTTGTCATAGATATCAGGCTCTTACATTTCATTCATAAAAAAATTTTACCACACAAGTTCAATTTTAGAAAATTAGAGACAGGAAAAAATAAGGACTTAGAAAGTAGTTCAAAAACTTAGGTTTGAGATAAGAAAAACATTAGCACCCAATTTGGGACACTAACACCACATGGAACTACTATCCAATACATGGCACTATTGTCTAGTATCCCCAATTTTAAGGCAATTCAAATTAGCTAGAATGGTACACCAAGTATAGTACAAGTTTACATAGACACAGCTATAAGTTTTATAGTTATGCTCATATTTTACTCATATTCACACTAGTTTAGCTCATATTCATATCAATTTCTCAAATGGGGGAATCATGCATGGCATGATCTCTCTCATATTTAGTTCAGATACTCAAATACACTTATCACAACTTAGTTTAGAATCAGTATACTCATATATCAATTTGGGGGTATGTGCACAGCACATAGTTTATATATGCTCAATTACACATAGGTTGATTAGATGGAATGTAAAAATCCATGTCATTATATACACTATATACACTTGACATCATATTCAAGTTTGTCACTAGTTTCATGCCTTACTCCATCCACAGTGGTTGGCATTTTGGGGTGGCCCAGAGCCACCTAATGTACCTGAGTGGCCATGGAAATGACATACATAGTTAGATATACCTAGTTAGATAATTCCATCACTTCAAGTAGTTTAGTTTTAAATTAATTTACTAAAAATGGGTGGGAAATGGTGGATTCATAGCCTACTTTTATTCTTGATCCACCGATATGAGAGTGTTAGACACACTTAAAGTCTAATCCAAGCTATTGATAGATCATGATCCACCTAGCAGGGGTGGGAAATGATGGATTCAAAATTGGATTGAGTTATTGAGCCACCCACACATGAGGATTAATCAATTTATTAGCTTAGTTCAAGCTATTCAATAATTTGATCATTATATACATGCACACACACAAGCTGTCACTAGGTTCATAAATTGGTTCATGTACCCAATGAGGTGTATTCATTCCTTTCCTCTTTCCCATCTCTTTACTTAGTTTTACTTAGTTAATTACTTATTAAACATAGTCTTTTACTTTTTATATATCTTAAGTAAGGACTAATTTATGCATGTTTCATTGTATGTCATGTTTTGGATCATTCTTCACATATAGAGACCCAAATTCACATACTCAGACTCATCTACACAAGCTTCACTTCCTAGGTAAGTCTATGTATGCTTAGATTTCCTTTATACTAGTTATTTCACTTTGATATTGTTGGCCACTTTGGCCTACATAGATCAATTATATAAGTCTTAGCATGGTTTGATTAAGATGAGTAGAGTTCATAATAAAGTGGATGATCAAAAATGACTAACTCAAGCCTAGAGAAACTAGACCATCATGAAAATGGCATGCAAGAATTAGCAGAGCAATCTGGTCATGAATATAATAATTACACTTGAGGAGTTTTCTAGAGCTGAGGAATTGCATGAACATGATGTACTTGTCCTAAGATCATACCCTATAAATTTGGTGCCTCGATGAGTCTTTTATCTCAAGATATAAGTATTTAAAGTTGAAATTGTAGAGCCAGATATGCACACAGATGTAAAATATGAGTTATAGTAAATAGTTATTTGAATTTAAATGTTCAAAGTATAAACATGCAGCTGATAAGTGTCAAGATTTTAGGAGCTAAAGTCTAGATCTAACAGTGTACAATAGCTAACAAAGCTAGTGGGCCTAAACATATCTGTGATGCATGTTTAATCATAAAAAAGTAGATTAATGGTGAATGGGGGTCAACTAGTCATTGGATCCTTGGAATGAATAAAAGGTTGATAGATGTCAAGATCATGGAAGCTAAGAATAAATCTAATGGTGAGTGGAAACCTAAAAATGTTAGTGGATCCTTAAGATATAATGGAGTGCATTTTATCATGAATCAAAGATCAACGATTAGAATCAAGTAAAAAGGTTAGTAGATTTTGGGAGAAAATACATGAATGATAAGTGTCTTAAATGAATTAAGCTAGTAGAAGATCTATGGCTCACATTCATTTATATAGAGGAAGAATGATGGTGTATGAGGGGTCAAAGATTCAAAAAGATCTTGAAGAATGAATGCAGAGCTAATAGTTGACATAATATGAGAAGCCTAGATCAAGATCAATGGACACTAATAAAGTTTGAAGGTGTCATAATTTTTAAGCCTAGATCAAGATCGATGGTTGATATCAAAGGTTAAAGTTATGAAACTTTAACTGGAGGTCAAAACATGACCCAAGTTGAACTAAAGATATTTTTTAGGATCAACATCACCATTAGATTACCATGGAGGTATATTTGGTCATTTGGAGCTAATATAGACAAAAGGGTGGCATCTTGTTTTTAAAACAAGGTTAAAACTTGGTGAGCTTCATTTCATCAATATTAAGACTATAAGAAAACTAATAATTAATATTAGTTTTATCTATAGTAGACTTGGGTTCAGATTTCAAAGTAAGGGTAGATATTTGTGATTTTGGGAAAATGTCTCATCCTTTCACACAATATTAGCTCTGGTAAATAGGTACCTATGGTCACCCAAAGTAGGCATGGTTATGGCTCTATCAGAATTATAAAAATGAGGATTTTATCCTTACAATGAATGGCATTAATTTAATCAAGAGATCAAAGAAGATGTGATATTAGTCATTATAACCCTTTCTCCACTCTCCCATGCATCCCTTCCTATCTATCTCATCCCTTTCTACTATAAATATAGGCTCTTGAGCCTTAGAATCGATCCCTCTCTTGGGCATGAGTAGACTCTACCATGATTGAGCTTTTTAACCTCTTAAAATGAATATAAGATTATGTTAAGATTTCATTATGCTTATCTAGTGTGTTCATGCTCATTGATTTGTATATGTGGTAGAGCTCTCTCCCTTGTCAAGTCCTGACTTCACCTAGTTACTAGTTCATCTTATTATGTAGGTCATGCTTAGTGTTTAATTTCATTTGATTTATGATAGCATGTGGATACATTAAATGGTTAGTGTCTTGAATTAGGACTTTCCATCACTTCCCTTAGGTTTTGATCATTTAATGAACCTCTGCATGTAATACTAATGCATAACATACATTTGGAGTTGTAGATCTAGTCTCTAACTTATCTCATTAGTGTTTTTAGAATTTAAAATAGAGTGGATGAGAAATAAATTTAGTTACATAACAAAAATTATCTTAGATTTCCCTTTTATTTATATTTATCTCCCTTTTCCCCCAGTTTTAATAGGTTTTAGTGGAAATGAACTAAATGATGCATCAGAGAAGCTAGCCTTATTAAAAATACTAGAATTCTGACCCAAGATTAGTTAACCCATAGCCTAGGGTCATTCCCATGTTAGACTATATTTAAGTAGAGGACATAAATAATCCTTTGCTTAGCTAGGGTGTAATCAAGGTCTACAATAGTTTTAGAATGCTTGGTGGTACCAAGATCCAAAAATTGGAAAGATTGTTGGTGTGTTTTTCCTTGAATCAACTTTTGAAAGCAAGTAGGTTAGCACCAATGGTGACTCTGAATCAAAGATTCTATTTGTAAGAATCATATGTATGGCACATTAAATATTTTAATCAATTATTGCATCTCATTTGACATATGAGGTTGATATGAATAGATATGGTGAATACCCCTATCATTCACATCCTTATCAAGAGATCTCTCAAAGCTATGATGAGCCCCCTTGTTACCAAAATCATAAAGCCTTCTATGAGTTTCATCTACCCCCTCTACATCTTGATACCATTCTAATCAATCATGGTAGCTTCATGACATTCCTAAATAGCCTACTTATACCCCAAGCCATTCTATATGTAGTCTTAAAAAAACTATACTAGACCAGGAGAGGAATATGATAAACATTGATACATTAAAGGGGTATGGGTAAGAATTCCCAAAACATATCATTAGATGGGTTATGAATTTAGTTAATTAGGAAAAGTAGGAGTGGATGTATTTCATTAAGAGAGGTCATCCTATAAATAATGGTGACATGCTTGACATATAAGGACTCATATCCAAGATTGAGGAGAAGTTGGCAGCCCATGAAGAACATCAAACACCTCATTACCCATCTTGCCTTCCCTCATTCTCTCCATGTCAGCCTCATTTTGAGCTTCCCATCACCACAAAAAATCTCTCACCAAATTATTTTCAAGGTCATCATAGTTCCCCCAAACTCCTCTCAACCTTCCCCTCATGAAAATCTATCCAAGGGAGATTCTAGGAGTAAAGGCAAGTTTGTGTTGAAAGAGCTAGTCATCATGAGCAATCAAGGTCTAATTTTGAAGCCTCCATTACTATGTAAATTGAATCTATAGATAAAAATTTATACCAAATAGTGGTAGCTAGAAAGGCAACATCACCTAAATTTCACATACCTCCTTTCATTCTTCAATCTACAATGCACACTATGTAGGAAAACCATGAGCCAAAGTTTCCATCAAGGAGTCAAGTCATGAAATAAATAAAATCCAAAGTCACTCAATCCCTACCCCTCCTTCTTCAAGAATATAAGTCCTTTCCCTCATGGAGATCCACCTAAAGTGATATGCATAAGAAGGAGTAAATGGTGATTGTTGAAGACAAGCAACTAAAGACAAGGAGGAGGAAAGCCAAAATCAAAAGGTTAAAGAAGAACCTCTAGCTTTTCCATCTTTGAGGCCTATCCAAAGATGTTCTCAAAATAAGAGGGAGACTTCAATTGTGAAGGTTGAAGGTAATTTTATAGTTTTTTAAGAGTCTAAAGCAAGCTATGAGGAAAATGAATTTCTTGTGGAATAAGGTGTTCCTTCCATTGCCCAACTCAACTTGCTTTCTCTACAAGATTTTTTTCAAGAGTCAACCATTATCAAGGCTTCAAGCTTTAAGAATTTTCCATCCATTCTTAGGCCCAATCATGAACCATCCATCATACCTCATACTCCATATCCAACTTATCATCCCCCCATCACATTTTATCCTTTCAATTCAAACCCATGAGCCTATCCATCAACCTTACACCCCACCCTTTCTTGAGAAGGATCCCATTTTGAAAGAAGTAGGTGAGGAGGAAATAACTCAAGCCATAACTGATCAAGAAGATGTCATGAGTGATTATGGGGAATAAACCACCATAGGGACTCCTTTTAGTGAACACAAAAATAATTCAACCTTCTTAAATTAAGAGAAATATATTAAATATTCTTTTGCAGATGTGCATGAGGTAGAGTGTACTATAAAGGATGAAGGAGTGCAATTTCAAGTCATTCTTTAAAAGGTTATAATCCTAGAGGAATCTCTTAAACCCAAGGTGGAATTTATTATTCTTAGAGTTGACTCAATACCTCATCTTGATTTTGAACCACTCTTAGATGATTGGTAGCAATAAATGGATCTCTTCCAAGAAGAGCTTTGCCAAGTTAAAGGTCAAATGCTTGAGAAGGAGGAGAAAGAGTTTTCTATGGAGGATAATGACCAATATTAGTTAGACTATGAAAATCTCCTTGAAGATATTGATGAGTTTGTAGCTGATAGTAAGGAGAACAAGGTCACTCAAGGTAACAAAATGACTCAAGGACAATGCTTAGATAAGATGTCACTTGTAGAGATTGTAGATGATTAGCAGTATGAGAAGGATCCTAAAGAACAAGACTAGTTTGTCTTTATTGGTGACTGGTTTGTTGTTGATGACTCAATCTAAGAGATGTTAAGAGAGTTGGTAGGAAAAAAGAGTACCTCATCGAGGGTCATATTCAATAAACATATTATTTTAAAACTTGTACCATCTCTTAGACTAAGTGATTTTATGAATTTTCCTTTTGATCCAAGTGAATCATGCTTTGTCTTAGATAATTAGGTTCCTTATAAATAATTAGTTGTTGATTTAACTCTAAGTGTTGTCCTAGAACATTAGGTTAGTAGTCTTTACTTTGTTTAGGTTACTTTCCTTTATGTTCTATGTTTACCTTTAATAAGTGGCTTAGGCACTTTGTTTTATTTTGTGTTGTTACTTTTGGTCCTTGTTTGTTTCAAGAGGAGTTATCCAAGGGTTGGCAGCTAGTTTTAGCTTCAAATTGATATGTTAAACTAGATCAGAGACTCCATACCCAATGGACTAGATAAGGCAACTAGTTTAGGTTCTCAAACATAGTAGGCATGCTCCCCTATGAGCCACTAGAAATTTTGACCACTTTGTCCTACATGCCAAGATTTTGCCTGGATAGATCAGTTCTAGAAGTATTGACATGGTTTAATCAAGAAAAATAGAGTTCTTGATGAAGTGGATGATCAAAAATGACTAACTCAAGCCTAGAGAAATTGGATTATCATGAAAATGTCATGTAGGAATAAATGAAGTAAGTTGGTTAGAAATTTAATAATTACACTTGAAGAGTCTACCATAGCCAAATAATTGCATGAGCATGATTTACTTTATCTTGATATCACCCCCTAAAAATTTGGAACCTTGATGATTCTTTTATCTTAATATATAAGTCTTCAAAGTTAAATTTTCAAAGTTGAACATGTGTACAGATGTCAAATTTGAGATATATCAAATATTTGTTTGAATTAAAATGTTTAAAATATTAATTCACAACTAAAAAGTGTCAATATTGTAGGATCTCAAGTCTAGATCTAATGGCACTTGGTGACTAACAAAGCTAGTGAGCCCAAATAGATCTATAGTACATGTTTAATCATACAAAAGTAGATCAATGATGAGTGGGGTCAAATAGTCAGTCTATCCCAAGAATGAATGAAATTTTGATAGATGGTAATATCATAGAAGCTAATATCAAATCTAATGGTGAGTAGTAACATGAAAATGTTAGTGGGTCTTGAAGATCTAATGAAGTGTATTTGATCATACATCAAAGATCAACAGTGTGGATTAATTCAAAATTTTAGTAGATCATGGGATAAAATGTGAGGGTGATAAGTGTCTTAGGCATGTTAATCTATCATAATATATATGGCTTGCATTCATTCATATAGAGGAAGATCGAGGGTGCATAAGGGGTCAAAAAGTCAATAGGATCTTAAGAAACTAATGCAAATCTAATAGTTAGCATAATATGAGAAGCCTAGATCAAGATCAAAAGCTAATAATAAAGGTTAAAGGTGTCATAATTTCATATCCCAAATCAAGATTGATGGTTGATATCAAAGGTCAAAGTTATGAGACTTCAATTGGAGGTTGAAACACAACCCAAGTTTAACCAGAGCAAAAATTTTAAGATCAAACATCACCATTAGAACTTCATGGAGATAGAATAGGTCATTTAGACCAAATACAGATAAAAGGGTGGCATCTTGTTGTCAAAAAAAGGTTAAAAACCTATAAATATTTATCTCCTTAACATTAAGACTATAAGAAAACCAATAACTAGGATTGGTTTTCATCTATAGTAGACCTAGGTTTAGATTTCAAAGTAAGGGTAGATATTTGTGATTATGATAAAATGTCTCATCCTTGGACACAATCTTAGATCTATAAAATAGGTACCTATGTCTACTTAAAGTAGACACAGTGATGCTCTATCAAAATTATAGAAATGAGGATGTTATCCTTATAATAAAGGGCATTAATGCAATCAAGAGATCAAAGAATATGTGATCTCAGTCATTATGACCCCTTATCCACTCTCCCATTCATCCCTTACCATCTCTCTCATCCTTTTCTACTATAAATATAGGCTCTTGAGCCTTAGAATTGATCCCTCTCTTAGGCATGACTAGACTCTACCAAGATTGAGCTTTATAATCTCTTGAGATGAATAGAAGATTGTGTTAAGATTTTATTATGCTTATCTAGTGTGTTCATGTCAATTGATTTGTATATGTGGTAGAGATCTCTCCCTTGTCAAGTCCTGACATCACCTAGTTACTAGTTCATCTTGTTATGTAGGTCATGTTTAGTGTTTAATGTTATTTGATTGATGCTAGCTGTGGATACATTGACTAGTTAGTGTCTTAAATTAGGCCTTTCCATCACATCCCTTAGGTTTTGATCACTCATTAAACCTCAACATGAAATACTAATGCATAATAGACATTTGGAGTTGTAGATTCAATCTCTTGCTTGTATCATTAGTGTTTTTAGAATTTCAAATAGAGTGGATGAGCAATCATTTTAGGTGCATCACCAACATTAGCTTAGATTTTCCTTTTAGTTATCTTTCTCTCCATTTTCCCCCCAATAATTAGTAGTTTTTAGTAAAAATGAACTAAATGATGCATCAGAGGATCTAACCTTGTTAAAAATCATAGAGGTATAACCCAAGATTAGGTAACCCATAGCCTAAGGTCATTCCCATGTTAGACTAGATTTGAGTAAAGGACCTGAACAATCCTTTACTCAGCTAGGGTGCAATCTAAGTCTACAATATCTACATTTATAACATAAAGGGGTGGAAAATGTAATCACTTAAAAGTGATGTTTGGAAGTTAAGAGTGTTTCTTGAGACACCCTATTCTTAGCTTAGCCCTAGACCTATCTTAGAGCCTTTTATAACACTTTTCCAACCTTTTTGCAAACCACAATCATCCTTAATCATCTAAAACATAGTCTAAGACCTTCATTCCTAGACCTTATCCCTTCATGCCCAATATCTTGTCAGATAGACATTAGTGCCATATTAAGGACACTAGAGCCATATGGTTTTAGTGTTCCAAACATGGTGCTAGTTTCACTTTCCCTAACTCTCCCAAAAATATATATTTTCAAATGTGTAACCCTTCTAAGGTTGGCCTATGAATATTTTATTATCTTCATAATATATGAAACACTATAAATACAAGACTCTTGACCCTATATCCATGACATGGAAAATAGATGCAAAAATCCTATTCAAACAAGAAACAAGATGATAAAAATTAAGGTTATTAATCCTTATCTTACCTTACTTAAACATACTACCATATACAACTACCTTAAGCCTATATTTCAAAGATTTCCAATCTCAAGCACACTCAAAGAATTTAATATGATTATCATTATAGCAATCACTTGCACTTTTACCAAGCACTAGGTGGGATAACTACATCAGGCTTGATCCCTCCTTGGAGTATGGGTATGTAGGCAACTCTCTTAACATTGGGGTGTTGATGATGTCTATCCTATCCTAATAATAAACACACAATTTTAGATCATTCCATACTTACAAGGAGGATTAAGGTTTGCATCATGAATCAACTATTATAGGCACAATACAAAGTTTCAAATTTCATGTGCATAGAATAGAACCCAAAAAAATAGGCACGTGTGCACCCAAAAAATTAGAAACAATATTGAAAATAGGACACTAGTGCCATTTCTAAGACACTAAAGCCACATGGTGCCACTATCCAAGTGTGGCACTACTTTTTAGAGGAAGTTCTAACTCAGGGATCCTAATGATGACACTCATACCTATTCATAGCCTAGTTTTTAGCACTTAGATCTTATATGATATGTGTTTTCTAGATAAATATTTATTTGTAATATTTATTACTATTTTTAGAAATTCAAATCAAGTAAAATTATATAAAAAATTAGTGTTATTTATTGCATATTATTTCACTAATTTAGACAACTCATCCCTTTAATCTAATATATGATTTACACTAACTAAACCCTAAAAGGTTAAAACATGGTGTCTTCAACTAGGTAATATTCAACTGGGGGATGGAGTCTTCAATTGGGGGATGGGCTTCCCCTGCATAGTTTCACCATATTAAACAAACCAAATAATGAGGCCATGGTGGATGATTTCATTATTATCAATAATATGATAGGATAGGGTTGTGGATTCTAAGGACTTTAAACGGTAGAATGATAGGCAAGTGTATACTTACCATCAAGGGTTAAATATTTCAATATTTATAGACATATCTCTAACCAACATCAGGGAAGATCTTACTATAGAAATCAGTGCTGAGTCCATTTAAAAAACATTCTACATTAGTTTTAGTTTTTGGCTCTTATATTTAAAATATTTCTCCCCCTCACAAGACATCCCAGTGACATCTCCAATGCTTTCTTCAATAACTCTAATTTTCACACCCCTCATCCTAATTATCCATTTATTACATACAAGAATAAAATCCTTTAATATCCTCATCATGTCCCTTAATCCTTTTCTTAAATTCAATGAGGCCATCTTTACAAATTTTCTTCTAAACCTTCTTGTTCCCCTAAACATCAACATAATGATAATAGGTTATTAATTTTATGAATGAAAGATTTGTATTCTTTGATACACTAATGATAATATTATAGGGGGAAGAGGCTCCACTCACCAAAATTTAAAGTTCCCACTATGATTGGCTCATGGAATAATTAAGACTCATCCATGCCATCATTGTTAATTATTTTTAAAATTTGGGCTGGGATGGATTTAGCACCATCCCACATGGCCATCCTATCAATTTTGACCCCATGGTTGACTAAGTAATCAATGTTAGTTTTACCTTTAGGGTATAATTGGATGACATATGTTTTATAAAAGGTATAAATAATAAAATGGTTATCATCTATTATGGATTTAATGGTGTGGGAGGGTGTGATTTTACCTAATAAAGTATTTAGGATATTCAGTGAATCTCCATCAATAACTAGCTTAGGAATGTAGGAATGGGAATTAAGTTGAATGCTCCAAAGGGTTACCATAGCTTCAAAAACATGGTTAGTTTAGTGTTCCAAATGTCCAACATAAATAATGATCACTTTTCCATCATAGTCCCTAATAACACCTCTCCCCCTACATTACCCAGGTTGCCTTTAGAGGCACCATCAAAGTTGAGTTTGATCCACACAATCAAGGAGAGTGACCACTTGGCTAAGTGTCTTAGCACTAGAGACTTAGGAATTTCTATAATCTGAGAGAGATTCCAATAGTATAAAATGGAAGACTCATCAGAGGATAATTTGTCCTTGTCCTTAGTATGAAAAGCATTCTAATTCTCCAAGATTGAGGAGCACAAACCCCAAAAAATAGAGCTCATATAAAAAAAATGATTTGTAAAAATATGATCATTTCTCACTTTTTAAATGGACCAAATTAAGTGTGTTAGAGAAAGGTTCCATAGGAAAGATAAGGAATGTAGACCCTCAAGTGTTTTCCATTAAATGACTAGATCCTGAAGAGAACTAGGTTGCACCTAAGAAAGAATGAATCATTGAAGTAGTAGATCTAGGATAGAACAGATGAATGTGCATTCCAATAATAGATGATTAATAAACTCTTCAAAAGATTGACAAAGGAACAATAATTGGGGATGTTCATTCCCTGCTTGACCAAATGGTCAGTGGTGAGTATCCTATTCTATGTTGCTAGATAGTAGAATATGTTGATCTTAGTAATTAAATGATTGATCCAAAGGGGATGCCAAACATCCCATTACTCTTGAAGTTCCAAATCCACCATATATCTTGATTTCATTGATAAATATCCACTGTTATCCATATTAGAATGTCCTCTTTTGAGAGACAAAGGATGTGGATATGTTGAAGTTGTAGGTTTAGCCTAAGCATAGCATGGGAGTCCTTCTCATTAACTAAATCTATTTCGAGAGGTTTCCATTTAAGAATCTTGTTTTCTAGTGACAAGTAGTCATTAACTTTATCACCCTAGGAGGGTTTAAATCTCTAGCTTAGATTTTTCCATGAGTCTTGATTCCCTAAAGGGATTGAATAAATCCAAGGATCATCTCAAAAATCCACTATTTCCGCATTACCAATATTCCATCTACATCCTTTTTGAATAATTTTTTTTCCATAAGAGATGGCCTTCCATAAAGCTAACCCATCTGCGAGACCTTCATCTGAGAGGAGACTATCCTCATTATTTCCTTCCAAATATTTTGCCTTAATAATATGGGTTTATTATTTATCTTATTTTAGGATTTTTCATCCTTAATTTTCAAGAAAGGCTTTGTTCATATTTCTCAGCTTTTCGAAACCCAATCTATCATTATATTTAGGGAGACATGCTTTATCCCATTGTCCAAGTAAGATTCTAAATTTTTCCTTTGATCTTTTTTATAAGAAATTACATTAGATCTACTTAATTTTGTCAAGTATTTTACTTAGCAAATTTAAAATGGACATAAAATAGATTTAAATTCTTTGGATTGATCTTTTAAGCATTTATAGCTTACCTAATTGGAAAGTAGATGGCCTTTCCATCCTACTAATTTATTTTGAGTTCTATCAATAAGGGGATCTAATATTTAGCCTTTAATTTCCCCAAAAAGAGAGGTATCCGTAAGTGTGTGGAAGTAAATATGCTTATCCTTCAACCAAGTCTATAGGCAAGCTTATTTTAAAGACCCACTTGTGTGTTTATGAAGATGATTGAGATTTTAGATAAATTGATGCACCAATTAGATGTTTTCTCATAGTCAATAAGGAATTTTTTGAAAATTATAGATTCAAAAACCTATAATTACCTAAGTAAGAAAATATCATCATAAAATTGCTCATGAGTAACCATACTGATGTTATGGGCCATTGTGGTCCCACTGATGAGACTTTGTGGTTTGGTAGCTTGAATATATCTACCCAAAATTTTAGAGAGGTAATAAATAGATACGGTGATAAGGCATCCACTTGTCTTAGACTTATGGTGGCTAAAAAGTAACCCTTGGGTAAACAATTAGAAAACACAAAAAAATAGGAATAGATATGCATATATAAATAAGGTTTCAAAAGAAAGGATTGAAACCAAAATGTTAAAGAGTTTTATCTAGTAGCCTCCATGAGACTCTGTCATAGGCCTTATTCATGTCAATTTTGATGAATATGCCTTGTTTATTATAAGTATACTTAGAATGAATTGCCTTATGAATAGAGATTATGAAATCCATGATTTGTCTCTCAGAAACAAAGGTCCCCTAGTGCTCATCACCTATTCTCTCAAGAATGGGTTGGATCCTCATAATTAGAGTTAGAGAATAGATCTTGTAGGTTGTATTACATAAGCTTATAGGTCTAAAATATTTAAGTTTGTTTGCTCCTATATTTTTGGGAATAAGAACTAAGAAATTGTTATTCATCTCCTTTATAATAGTACCAACTCTAAAAAATTCAAAAACTATTGCTTCCCCCTTTAAGTGAAATATGTCCCAAAAATTTTAAATGAAAAGACGAGGAAAACCATCGGGGCTTGGGGCCTTACCTCACTCCTTAGAAAGCACCACTATTTTGATGTCATTATCTAAAAGAGGATTTAGGATTGTTACATTCTCAGTCATCATTAGTAGACTCAAAATTTTATGGATGAGTTTTTATTCCAAAGTTACTTCAGTCAAGCCATTTTATTTTTAAAAAAAATCTAAAGTAAGAGATGATTTGGACATTGATAGTAATAACTCATATATCAATTTATTGTTTCTATTTATATAATCTTGTTTATATAAAAACTTTATATTTATATCCCCTTCCTTATGCCATAAGTAGTTTAACTTCTATTTATATAAATCTTATTCGATTACTTCTATATTGTGGTATTTTTCAGTAATTCCTTTTCCTTTACACAAGATTGTTCATTAGAACCATGAATGGAAAATTGTTTTTCTAGGATAATAATTTACTCCTCTATCTATTTATTTTGAATAAAAATATTATTGAAGACCTCCCTATTCTATATTTTTAATTTATTCTTCAAATTATTAAGTTTTTTACTAAAATATGCATATCTAATCATTAAAAAGGATCTTTCCACCATGCCTTTATAGAATAAAAGAGGTTATGGTGATTAATCCACATGTTTTTGAATCTAAAGGGAGTATTTTTTAATTTTGGAACCTTTTTGCCTTCAAAGATGATAGGGTTATGGTCCAAACTAATTCTGGGAAGAGAGGACATAGAGCTAGAATAATGAATATCCCAATTTAGAGACACCAAAAATATATCAAACATCACCTAGATTAGACCTAATCTTATTCTTTTAATTTTCCATGTTAATTTATTCCCTTTGAGGTCAACATCTACTAGGCTTGCTTCAAAGATGAGATCATTAAGCTCTACCTTCTTTCTAAAAATTCCATCAATCCACCCTTATTTTATATTGGGGTGAGGATGAATTAAAATCACTAGCCATAACCCATTTCCTATTATTTATAAAATTCATGAATTCCACCAAGTCTTCCTGAAGCTTTCTCCTTGTCATTCTAGAATTGGGGTCATAGATATTAGATAAGATCTAGTCCTCTTTTGATTATTTATTTTGAAAAAGAATCCCCAGATGATTACTATTCTTAATAATAACTTCCCCTTCTAATTATTGAAAGTTATATAGTGTTTCAATTCTTCTCGAGTCCCCTTTATAACTTACACTGATTTTGTTGGACCTACTCCATAATTTATTGATACATTTCTCAAACATTTTAGTTTTTGTAAACTAATAACCTGAGGTTGAATTATTTTTATCATATTCTTAACTAACTTCTATTTTCTAGGGTTATTTAACCCCTTCACGTTATAATAAATGATTTTCATTATTTTGATCTAGTGAATTTAATGGTGTTTTAACTATCCTTGGCTATTTCACTAGTTATTTCCTCTTTCCTAAAAATTTACTTTAGAGTCCTATGATTGCTTAGGTCCATCCCCTAACTCAATTTTATTTTTACCTTTTTCGGTTTTATCTTGGGTTTAAATTTCTTCCTCATCTTTGGATTCCTGAAAAGGTGTCATTGTATAGTACTAACCTAGTTCATTTGAGTGGGACTTGAGCATTTTTTGAATAACTCCATTTCCCTTAGTCAGGGTGTCTTTCGCCTTCTTTTGAGTAGCTCCACCTCCTTGACTCAAGGTGGTTTCCTTTTTATCTTCACTTCCCATTTTCATGGTATGTGTTACCTTAGGTTTTATTCACCATCCTAGGGAGCCTTTCTTCTCTATTTCCCAAAACAAATGGATTTCACTGCATAGAGATTCAAAAGGGTTGTGTCTCAATGGTTCAATAATGGGATATGCTCCTTGGATCAAATATGATTCACCCATGTTTCTTATAGTCAATAAATCATGATGATGGGATGATGATGCTAAGAGTATGGGGTCTAAGGTCCCCACACTAATTGATAGTATTTTCATGATGGTTGGCTAACTTTGTATCATAAGAAACCTTAGTGTGTGGGCTGATAAGGATATTTTGAAAAGGTGAGACAATGTGAGATAGATAATAGATGTCTTACATCATAATTAATTTTTTTGAATTTAGTTCATAAAGGAAAGGAAAACTAATCAAACTTGTTTACTTTTTAGGTTGAGTAGATTACTATGTGAATATATAGTTATCATGCAGGCCATTATAGCTTTGAAACCTATTGAATAGTTCAAGGAGACTAACTTATTTTTCCTCTAACCATGCCATGAAAACTAGAATATGACTGAGAATGTGGAAAAGATAATAGTTATCTTAAATTTTAGATAAAATTAATTGCATTTGGTTCAAAATAAGTAAAGATAAATGAATAGATTATCATATTTTAAGGTTAAGTAGATTTCCAAGTGAATATATAGTTCTCATGCAAGCCACTATAGTGTTAAAAATCATTGATCAATTGAAAAAAAATGAATTATTATTCCCCTGACCATGCCACAAAGACTTGTGATTTTAATGTGGAAAATATAATAAATGTCTTACATTTTAGGAAAAACATTTGTTACATTATGTTTAAAATAAGCAAGGAAAACTAAATATATTTCTCAAAATACATGTAAGAATAAGTACCATATTATCTAGTTTGAAGTTTAACTTTTTCTCATGGCATTTATATTTTTTTAGCCTTTAGTAAGAGACTTTGTCAATGTTTGATTATTATTTTAGGGATAGCATTCACATTTCATATGAATATTTATTAGTCTGTAAAGAATTATAACCATAGTGGAAACTCAACACGTGATATTGAACCTATAGATATGATGTAGGCCACTATAAGTTTAAAACTTATTGGCAAGTTGAATGATAAATTGTTATTATTCCCCTTACCTTTCCACAAAGACTTGAATATGATTGAGAATGTGGAAAATAAAATAGATGTTTTACATTTCACATATTGTTTTTGCATTTGGTTCAAAATAAGAAAGTAATATTGAATAGATTATTCCATTTTCAAGTTTAGTAGATACCAGGTGATCATATAGTTCTAACACAGACCATTACAGGTTTTATACCTATTGAAAATTTGAAGGATAATAACTTAATATTCCCATAACCAAGGGAAAAAGACTTAAATATTTTAGAGAAAATATGTTGCATTGGTTCAAAATAAGAAAGGAAAATTGAATAAATTATTGTATTTTTAGGTTGAATAGATTACCAAGTGAATATATAGATCTTGTATGGGCCACTATATGTTTAAAACTTATTTATCAATTAAATGAGAATGATTCTTTTTCTCTTGACCATGCCACAAATACTTAAATATGATGGATAATGTGGAAAATATGATAAATTTCTTACTTTTTAGATAAAATTTGTTGTATTTGTTTCAAAATAAGAAATCAAAATAAAACAAATTGTTGCATTTATTGGATGAGTAGATTAACATTTGAATAAATAAATCTCATTAAAGTAAATATTAGTTTAAAACCTATTAACCAATTTAAAGATAATAAATTAGTATTCACTTAACCATGCCAAAAATGACTTGAATATGATTGAGTATGTGGAAAAGATCATAAAGATATTACATTTCAAATAAAAATTGTTGCATTTTATTTGAAATAAGAAAGGAAAACTAAACATATTGTTGCATTTTTAGGTAGAGTAGATTACCATTGATTTAATAATCAAACCATACCCCATTAGAACTAAAGGAAAAATAAATAGATTATTGCATTTTTAGGTAGACTAGATTAGTAGGGAGATAATTTTATTTCTTGTGTATGACTATTAAACCCATTAGAATGGAGTTAATACCAAAATAAAATAATTGGATAAAAATAATTCAATGGGAAAAATTTATTATTCAACTATCATCTCACTTACATAATTAATAGAGTAAAATATTTTAGAAGACATTCTTCAATTTTAATGATAATGTCTCATGATGATATCTATATAGGTTATCTTATACATCAATATACAATTGACAGATGTAATGGATGTTTTCACCATATGTAATCAACCTATTGAATATTATATTTATGCTTATTATCATCTTCACTTTTCCTTATCAATCCAATATTCATGATAGTAAATAAATATTTGGTCATCTTTGCCCCCCATATTGATATATAAATGGGTAAATGAGGTCATGGCATATATAGGATCCAAAGAATGGATATATAATAAATAATATTGGCACAAGAGACCAAATTACTGATATATATATATATATATATATATATATATATATATATATATATATATATATATATATATATATATATATATATATATATATATATATATATATATATATATATATATATAATGGGAGGTCTAGGTCCATATAACCCTCAAAAACAAACCCTTTCCCATGTCCACCCTTATCTCATATAATTTTTTAATTTCCACATGTATCATTTATCATGCCACATCACAACCTAATAAAAAAAAAGTCCAATAATTTCCCTCTCCATGGTTGGGATTTTTTCATATCCATTATTGGGAGGGCTCCCAACCATGGATAAGGATAAATTTTACCTCACCATGGCTGGCATCCCTACATACCATAGTGAGGGAAATTTTTTCCCTCTCTATGGTTGGGATACCTTCCAAACATGGTGAGGGAATATTTTCCCTCTCCATGGTTGGGATGAATATCAACCATGGAGATGTATTTTTTACCTCACCATGGTTTAGAGGGATCCAAACCAAAGAGAGATAAAAATATTATATCTCCATGGTTAATAACCCCCCAAAAATGGAGGGGATCCCAACCATGGTAAGGGAAAACATTTCCCTCGCCATGGTTGGAATCCACTCCATGGGTAGGATATATTAACCATGGAGATAAAAAAAATATCTCACCATGGTTGGGATCCATCTAAAATATGGTGAGGTAAAAAAATCAATTTCCCTCTCCATGGTTGGGATCCCTAAAAATCATGGAGAGGAAATTTTTTTCATATGCATGGCTAGGAGCCTTCCAAATTATGGAGACAATAAACCAAAATTTTTACTCCTAATGGTTATAAGGGATCCCAACCATCGTGATATTTTATTTTTTTCTCACCATGGTTATAAGGGATCCTGACTATGTATTTGGATTTTTTTACCTCGCTTTGGTTGGGATCCTTCACAACCATGGACAAAGAAACATTTTCCATTCCATAGTTTGGATCCCTCACAACCCTAGAGAGTAAAAACCAAATATTATCATCTTCATTGTTGGGAGGGATCCCAAATATGGTGATAATGTTTTTTATTCTCACCATGGTTAACAAGGATCTCAATTAGGAAGAGGGAAAAATTACCTTCACCATGGTTCAGATGGATCCCAACCGTGGTGAGGGAAATTTTTTCCCTATCCATAGTTTGGATCCATACCAACCATGAAGAGGATAAATTTTTATCTCTTCATGATTTGGATGGCTACCAACCATGATTAGGGAAAATGTTTCTATGTCTAGGGTTAGGATCCCAAGGCAAGGATAAAATTTTCTCTCTCCATTATTAGGAGGGCTCACAACCATGGTGAGGGAATTTTTTTATCTCTATGGTTTTGAGGGATCCCAACCATGGTGAAATAATTACCCCCTATCCATATATGGGAGGGCTCCAAAACATGATGATAATTTATTTTTATCACCATGGTTTGGATCCCTCCCAACCATGTTGATAATTTTTCTTTTCTCACCATGGTTGGGTGTCCTCCCCAACCATGGAGAAAACAAAATTGATTTGTCCTTACCATGGTTTAAATACATAACAACCATGAAGAGGGCTCTTTAGCATGGTTATAATTTTTTTATCACCATTTTTGGGAGCCCTCCCAACCATGGAAACAATGAAATTTTATTTACCATATCCATGGTTATGAGTCCTCCCAACCATGGTGAAATTTTATTTTTTCTCATCATTAATAGGAGCCATCCAAATCATGGATACGACAAACAAACATTTATCCTTTCAATTTTTTAGATCCCTCCAAACCATTGAGATTATTTTTTTGATAAAAATGGTTTGAAGGGATCCCAACCATTGTGAGTGAAATATTTTCCCTCTCTATAGTTGGGAGGGATCCCAACCATTGTGAGGGAAATATTTTCTCTCCTATAGTTGGGAGGGATCCCAAATATTGTGAGGGCATAGTTTTTCCTCTCAATTATTATGAGCCCTCCCAACCATGGAGAGTAAAAATAAAATTATGTCCTCTTCATGGTTTAGAGGGATTCAAACAATGATGATATATTTTTTTCATGTCATAGTTTGGAGGTTTCATAACCATGGAGATGGGGAAAATTTCTCTTGCCATTGAGAGGAAAAAATATTTTGGCTTCTCAATGGTTGGAAAACCTCCCAACCATGGGGGAGTGAAAATTTTGTTCTCCCCATGGTTAAGATGTCTCCTAACTATGGGGAGGTCAAATATTTTTTGTCACACAACAATATAAATCAATACAAATTATTCTCACTAATTTTTTTTTTAAAATTGTCACAAAATCATAATTGCAAATTCATGTTCAAAGTGTTTTATAAATTTGTCTAGTTATATATTTTTATTTTTAATATTTAATTAAGATATAATTTGATTAAAGATGATATTTTCAAATGGATAAATTATATATATTATTTTTAAATATATCAAAGTTGGAGAAAGAACAATAATGTTTGATTCAATAAATGAATTATTCTTGTTGAATTTATGTACGTATTAAAAGGATTTGATATTGATCCTAAAAACTAAGGTGAATGTCTATTGTAAGGCTAGTTTGGTTCAAATATAGTGTAAAAAATAATGTGATATGAGACATTCTCATGGAATAAACTTTTTTAATATAAAAAATGTTGAAGTAGATGAGTATTTCTAGGAAACTCATACAAACAAATATGAAAATATTAGGTTATATATAATGTTAAATATATTTACCAATGGTAATGTTAGTTTATATGATATTTCATCCCTCTATAATAATTGCCTTACAATATAATTTAGAAATTTTTTCATTTAAAAAAAATCATATTTGAAAATTGCATAGTTAATTATTTTATTAGGAAAGAATAAGAAATATTTTACCATAGAAATTTTGGAACCAAAGAATCAATTACTTGGGAAAAACACTAAATTCATTAAATATAGATGACATCATGATAAATAAAAAATAATGGTAGTCTTATAATAAGGTATTGATAGTTATCAATTTATTGTATCACATTGTATGTTTTTTAAAATAATTGTTATTTATTTCAATAATAAGTTTTTTAATTCATTTCATGATTCCATTTTAGATACTAATACTTATTTTGGTTGAAATACATTTCAATCAAACAAGGAAATATCTGTTGGGGATCAACCAACAATATGATTACACTTATGAAAGCAATAAACTGCAAAATTAAATCAGATAGATAAGTAACTAGAATCAGATAATAGCGAAGAACAAGAGATACAAGAAACCACCCTAAAAACTTGTATTAAACTCTTTACAGAAGGAATACAATTGAAGAAACTTCTTTCTTCCACACCTCTCTCAGATGCACAAGATCTTTCTCTAGATCTCTATCCCTCAAGAGCTCTCTCTCTCAAGTACAATCAACTCCAACAACTTGGATTGATACAACTCTGTACTGTTCTTCAACATTCACATACAATGAACTACTATAACTACAATAAGCTAAGAAGATCTAATTCTACATATAGAATTAGGAGACTTGAGCATGCACTTACAACCAACAGTTAAGCCTCTTAAACAAGGGCTCTAAAAACAATATTACTAATAATAGAGATGCGAAATTAAGACTAAGACTTAAACTCATCATGCAAACACTCGGTTCTGTCCATGAAAATAGCATTCTAGACGCACAAGTAACCAACGTTGGTTCTTGCCTGCTTGCCTGTGACCGACGTCGGCCGATCCACTGTCGACGTCGATGTCTCTCTAACTATGCCTGACTGACGTCGGTTGCTCTTGATCGATGCTGGTGACTGTGTAAACCTGAAACTATCAAATGTGCTCATATGTGAAGCTTTTAGGCTCCACACCTTAACAATTTCCCACTTGGAGATAAACAGTTACACCAGTACCTGTACAGCAACATCTTCTAGCTCTTCCATCTTTAACTCAATCATGAAAACCAACAAAATTTGAATGAAGATTCAACTTCTCCTTTGTAACCAGCTTGGTTAACATATTAGTAGGATTCTTATATGTATGGATCTTCTCCAACTTCAACTCACCATCCTCCAATACCTGTCTTATGAAGTGGTACCTAAGCTGTATGTGCTTGGTTCTTGAGTGAAAGGCTGAATTCTTAGCCAAATGGATTGCACTCTATCACTATATAATATGCAACTCTCATGCTCCCTTCCAAGCTCTTCCATGAACTTTGTCATCCATATCATCTCTTTGCTAGCCTCTATGGCTGCAATATACTCTACTTCTATAGTTGACAAGGCAATAACCTTCTACGACTTTGATATCCAGCTAACTGCCATTCCACCTACAGTGAAAACATATCCTATGGTGTTCCTCCTGCCATCCAAATCACCTACCATATCTGAATCTACATAACCATGTAGAGAAGTATCTAAACCTCCATAGCACAAGTGCCTACTGCTGGTTCCTTTCAGATATCTAAGGATCCACTGAACTGCTTTCCAATGTTCCTTACCCGGATTGGCCATATACTTACTTACAACTCCCACTGCTTGGGCAATATCTGGTCTAGTACATGCCATTGCATACATCAAACTCCCTACTGTGGAAGAATATGGAACCTTACTCATGTACTCTACCTCATCATGTGAATTAGGACATTGTTCTTTACTCAACTTCAAATGTCTAGCTAAAGGTATGCTTACTAGTTTAGCATCCTGCATATTGAACCGTTTCAACACCTTGTCCACATAATCCTCTTGAGACAATATCAATGTGTGATTTTTCTTGTCTCTCTTAATGCTCATGCCAAGGATTTTCTTTGCTGCTCCCAAATCCTTCATAGCAAACATTTGAGCTAATTTCACCTTAAGCTCAGAGATATTCTGCATGTGTGATCCTGCAACCAACATATCATCTACATACAACAATAGAATAATATATCTACCATTATCCAATCTCTTAAAACACACACAATGGTCAGATTGACACCTACTGTAGCCATGCTCAGTCATAAACCTGTCAAATTTCAAATACCACTGTCTAGGAGCTTGCTTGAGGCCGTACAAGCTTTTCTTCAATCTACACACTAACTTCTCCTTACCTTTGACTTCAAATCCTTCTGGCAATTCCATATATATTTCCTCATCCAAATCTCCATGAAGAAATGGTGTCTTAACATCTAGCTGCTCAAGATGCAAATCCTCAATAGCAACCAAAGACAGTACAATCTGTATAGAAGTCATTTTAACAATAGGAGAAAAAATCTCACCAAAATCAATACCTGGCTTTTATGTAAATCCTTTCACTACCAATCTGGCCTTATATCTCATCTGTCCATTCTCACCTTCCTTCAACCTGTAGATCCATCTGTTCTTCAGTGTTCTCTTACTAGCTGGCAACTCAACCAAATCCCATGTTTAGTTCTCTCTTAAGGACTCCATCTCCTCAACCATGCCATGCTCCCACTGACTCTTGGACTCCACCTATAATGCTTCTTCAAAACTCTCTGGTTCTCCACCATTAATTAGCAATAAATAGAATAATGAAGGAGAATATCTAATTGGAGGCTTACTTACTCTTTCTAACCTCCTAATGGGTGTCTGAGACTCATTCACAACACGCTATCCACCCAAATTCTCTGACAGTGATCAACCTCGGTCACTTCTAGGCCTGTTACTGGCCGATGCTAGTTCTTCCTGACTGACATTGGTGCATGTTTTGTCAACGTCAATCTCTATATGACTGACATCAGTTTTTGTTCTACCAATGCCAGTTCCTATCCTGTCAATGTCAGTCGCCTGTAGTGGTCTAAAATGTTGTTGATGAATATTCAATTAAGTGAACATGGAGTTTGCATGATGAAGGCTAGTTCGAAGTCTTGAGCCACAAGTCTAATTAGTGTATGCATGAGATCTATATAATAGACTCATGGGCTGTATTGTTAAGTGGAGAATTTGTAGAACCCAAGTGTGGAACTTGGAGAGTTCTTCCCATGGTGGAATCAAGTAGGATTCCCCATGTATGTAAGATCAAGGTTGGTCAATAGGGTGTTGTTAGATCATGGAGGAGATCTACATGTGATAAGTAAGATCAAGTTGGTCTGTAGGGGTGTGTGAATGCGAGGGTCAAATAGAGATTGATGGGGGAGCAAGGTCCAAGGTGATAGCAATACATCAACAGGATCATGGTGAGATCTACTTGGAGTACCGGTTCATACTCGATGAGGTGAACAACAGCTTGTGTTAGCTATTAGTTGTGACCTAGTGAGAGAAGATTACTCTAGAGGGAAGTTTACTGTAAGCCCACAAAGTGGAAGAAAGAGTCCCACCTCTTTATTGTAAATTCCTTTGTAATGAGTTGAATACAATTATGTGTTGCCTCTCATATTCTATGTGTTTTCTCATTTGTTCTTCTATGTAATTCCACATGTTTAATTGCTTATACATTGGTAATCATGTGTGCTCTTAAATCTGACAAGTTGTGTCAGAGCTTTGGGGAATTTTGGTCCTATCACAAGAGGACTTTATGCCTAGGGGATGGCATAAAATTATTTTTGGTTTATTTTAAAATAGGTTGGACTCGCACAAAAGATTAAAATTATCAAAAGATTCCCTAAGATATGTCTGGGGCTAAGTTAGGACAAGGTGGTCTTAAGTGACACTCATTGTACCTAGAATGACATTTTAGATGACTAAACCTACACACTTAGATGTGTATGCAAAAAAATTATAGGGACATGAATTACAAGTTTCACATATAATTATAGTTACACATATATATGTTTTCCATTTTATATCATTTGACATAGATTCATGGGCATGATGCTAGTTCATGCAAATATACATACTTCATCAAAATTAAAAAGGCATGATACTGGTTCATGCACATATGTACTATAAATAAAATTTACAAATTCAATGTCAAATGGTTGTTATTTAACATAAAATATATTGGTAGTATGGTCATGATGGATGCATGAATATTATTAATTTCATTTTGATCATGTAACTATAATCTAGATTCATATACAACAATGTGATTAATTATATTATGGGTAATGTATGTTCAATTCTAGTGACACTCAATGGATTTGACATTAGTTTTAGTTGACTTATTATATGGTTCCAAATTTTATTGTAGGTGGTGTACATTTGATTCTAATGACACTCAATGGCCTTGGCATCACTTCTAGTGAAGCCATCATGGTTCCATATTATTTTGGGGTTATTGCATTAGATACTTCTCCCCTATCATGAGAGTTGGAATATGCATATTTCCATCTTAATGGCTTGATTATGTATTCAAAATTGGGAATTGATCACTCTCAAATCATAAATGGTTCTGTTGATAGGTGATTTGGCACACTAACACTAGGCATGATGGTTTCTCATCTAGTCTCTCCTGAAAGGAGGTATGAATGTCTCCCCAATGTTTGTTATTTTTAGGTCAGGACATACTGGGTGACCCTATTGGTCTATATGAAACTATTCCAATTCAAGGGGCCTATTGATTTGAAATATTAACAAGATTTAAATATTGTTTTGGTCTTAATAGATTAGAGGGTAGTGTAAGTTTAATTGTTTCATTCATGGAAGGTGTCAAGTGTGTTTCAAGAAAAAAAACAAACATGCATTGTAAATTTGCCCAAATGATTAAAATAAATGTTTTTAGGTTTTAATTAAATAGATACTCAACTAATTTAAATGTTCATTCATTCCATTACATATACATTCAATAATGAATTAATGATAATATAGATGATCTTGTAATGAATATAAAATGATAAAATTAGATTGCATTCATATCCTAGCTAATATATTTAATAAAAATAGTAAAAAATAGGGAAAAGGAAATAAAATCATATTTTAATGGAACATACGCTGATATTTTTGATTGGAAGCATCCACTAAATTGATCTCCCATATGGCCAACATATGCACAACAATTATCAGAGACAATGCTAATGTCTGAAGAAAACTAAGCTATGAAAAGAAGTTCATGACCACCGTATACATTTATAGATCATGAAAAATAACTTCCACATATTTATAATGAATACAAATATGCATGAAACACACGTTTATGTTTACATTAATCATCCAAGTATAAAACTCAGCATCATAACCCTAAGGGAGAAAAAGAGGGATACAAATTAGATTAAAAATAAATTAAACTGATTATTATTTCTTGAAAAACACTCCTTAGTTCCACTAGAATCATGGATCCCCTTTTTGTTTTTTACTTCACTCCTCCTTGTGCTCATGGGCTAGTTTGTATCAACACTTTTAAGTTGATTTGGTGGTCTATCTCAATTTTTATGGTAAACCAGGTCATATAACCATTTCCATTGGATAAACCACATCCATGTGAGAAAGTTTAATATTTTTTCACCTAGTGTAAAAGTAAATTTTTGAATTTCCAATTTTCCTTGGAATATATCACTTGATTAGCTCTCTTGATCTGCTCTCAAGGGTCATCTAAATTTGCATGCTAAACTGGACCTTGAAACCTGTCTCATTGAAATAACCAAGCTCATGTGAGAAAAGTTCATGTAAAGCACTTGGTCTAAAAATGAGTTTTTAAATCACTTATTAAAATTTCAAAATCTTGTCAAAATCTTGCTTGGATCCTTGAATAGGTCTATTGTAGCTTGTCTTGAATTTTCTAATTTTATAGACCTAACCAAGCTTCTAAATTTCGATTAGGGGAGTTTAAATTTCGTATTGCCCTTTACAAATCAAGAGTTTATTACTGATTTAGTCTTGGTTGAATTTTTATAAGTCCCATAGACCCAATTAAACTTCAAAGTTTGATTATGTCAAGGGGTTCAATGTTTATTTGTTATTATGCTAATCAAGATTTTAGCCATGATTAAGTCTTAGTAGATCAGGATGAGGAGTTATTTTGTTAATCAAGTCTTGATATTTGATTATATCTCATGGGTTTTGGGATGGCCAAATGTAGTACTAATCAAGGATGGAGCCCCAACTAGCTCATTGAGGTCTTTCAACCCCAATCCATTTGTAATCAATCTTATGGATCTGATTAGGTTTATAGGACCCTGAGTTTGTCTTCATTGTGTTAATCAATTATTAAAACTTAGTTGGGTTTATGAAACCTTCCAAACTTCCCCACCATACTATGTGTGGATTTTAAGCCCAAATATAATGCAACCCTACCATGCAAAAGGTCATAATTTTATGTGACATTCATAACTTCATTTAGAATGTGGAACACTCCAAACTAAATTCACTAGTCCTAATCAGGATTTGAGGACCTAATTAGGTCTAAATTCATTCCATTCACCTAACAAAATACTAATAAGTATTTTAAAGTCTAATTATATAATAAACTTAAAATTATATAAAGTGAACACCTATTGCTCTACAAAATCTTGATTAGGTCTGGGGGAATTTTTGAGCATGTTTCATAAATTTGATGACATATTTTTTCTTGGGTTTTTATTTTATGAAATGTCTATGACACCAAAAAGTTGGTTCTATCTTGGTCATAATGGTGCATTTGATTTTGTTAAATTTTGTACACATTAAAATATGTTCATGTTTTAGTGTCATGTTTTGCTAATGAGATTTTAAATATAATGTTTTAACTTATTTTTGTCTTTTTTTGTAGACCAAAAAAGTACAGTATTAGGAGGGGAATGGAATAACAAGTGGAACTCAATGTAGTTGGTGACTACATTTATGACCCTCATCTACATTTTGGAGGGAAAATGCCTTCCCTTTGGATCTTGCATTTTTTATGTATTGGTGGATTTGGGCCATTCCAAAGGTTAGATTTTTGATCCTCCAAGGAGAAATACTAAGTCAATCACTCTTTTTATGCAATTTTTTATTGTTGTAGTGTAATTTATAACTATCTCTTTCTTTCCCTCCCATTATGCTAGAAAAAATTGTATTCAAACAACTGTAATTGACCAAAATTTGTAATAAAAATGAATATTTTGATTAATATAAGACTAAAAAGTTCTTTATTTATAATTTGTGTGTGTAAAAAATGGTTGTAAGAGTTATTCATAGTGTGTCTTACTCAAAATTTGGCATTGAATCCATTGGTGGTTGTGCACAAACTAGATATGTGGGAGACTAATTTTGTGGGTGCATCCAATCTCAAGAATCAATCTTGTCTTCATTATTGTAGGCTTTTTCTTTTCCCTCTTTCTATATTTTATCATTTTTTATCAATCAATTAATCTAGGGTTTGATCCAAATTAATGAAATCTATTGCTACATTTTTTTAACCAATTATGTAGTTTATTTAATTAGCATTTTATTATTGCATTATTGAATTTTTATGATATGGAATTCTCACTCATTTAAATGAGTCACACTCCCTATTATCAAAACTCAAAAAATGTTGATTTCATCACTTGGCCATTATCTAAAAATGCATTATTTTTAGTTGTCACTAAAACATGATTAAAACACGTCTCAATGAAATGAAAAACCTTAATTTGTTAAAAGGTTAAAATGACATTTAAAATTTTAGAACCAACAAAGTCCCCTTATATTAGAACAATTACACATTGATTGATTAGGTTATTAGGTACACTGTGACCCAACCATAATAGATCTTAGGGAGACCTTCAAGACTTCTTTCAGGAGAATCTAGATGGGTGACTATCCTTCCTATTTTTGGTGATATAGACAATCCATCAACACAATTGGTGTTAGACGAGTGGAAATTATATTAAAATAACCCAAATCTTCCTCATCATTGGTGATAGGTGAAGTAGAAGAAGATAATGTTAAAATTTATTGTCCCTATGATGAAGAATAACTAATAGAGATCAAATCAGAAGCTATCCCATTCTAAATAAAAATTAATTTTGATATGGTTCACATAGACCTGAATGATGAAGTCCTAAGGGTTCTCTCCACAAAATAATAACACTTATGCATTGTTGATGATAGGTGGAAGGAAAATGAACATCAGGTTGTTGCTCCTACATTACAAAGCTTAGATCGTTTAGAGTATCCTATAGGAAGTGATTGAAACACTTTGTTGTTCTTCTTAATAATGGAGGTTGTCAAAGCTAAAATGAGTAATCATGAACATGATGGCTCGAAAGAAGAGATACAACCAACAAGAGTCAGAGTTAAAGATCACTTGATTCAATATAACTACTTGTATACTCCAACCACTAATGATAAAGCCAAAATATCATTATCATGTGAAGAACATATCTTATACCTCATAGAAGATGAAAATAACAAGGATGTCCACAACATTTATAATAGAAAGGGGCATCCATCGATTGATTTAATGGTGTACTACCCCAAAGAACATACCTCCACTAGGTTGGGTGTCCTAATCTCTCTGGTATGTGTTGATACCCACTGTTATACCTCATCATAATTCCATGCATGGGTAGAGGTATTTATAAAACACTATCCTAATTTATTTTAATAAATTAAGCATAAACACATTGCTAAATTTAATAATGTAGATTTACTTAATTTACATAAGAACATTGTATATATGAATATTTAGGATAGTGTACATGAATGAAAAGGGAAACATCACTATAAATATGAGTTTCCCTCTAGTAGGATACCTACCAAAACTTCTAAAATCCTAAACATGATTATGTTTTGTCTTAGGTGTATAACTAGTGAGGACATCATACTACATGTTAATAAGTGGTTCCTCAAACTCTTGTTTCTAGGAATAAATTTTACTGATATGGTCTTATGAATAACCTATCTTTGCTTTCCTAATTTTAGTTGCTTTTATTTATTTTTACTCATTGGTCTAGTTTCATCGTTTGTCTCTTTTTTGTCTTTCGTATTTGCTTTTTCCCTATGGGTTCCTTGTTCATTAAAGAATGAGGAAGAATGGTTTGTACATAGGTAGCATGGAATACATTTTGGTGTTTATGTACTCTAAGTAGTTGGTGGCATTATACTTTGTTTATGAGTCAATTTTGAAAGCTTGGGTTGTCATGTGCATTTTGGATTTATTCATGTTTGGATGAGTTTGGGTAAACTATATAGCCTCTAGAGATATTCTCTTGAAACCATGTAAATAAACAAACAAATCATATTTTAATGATTTTTGGGTCTGTTTGGATGAACTTTCTATGATTAAGATCTAGGGTGAAAATTTTATAATTTTTCCATTCATTTACCATGGTGGTCCCCAACCTATAATTGATATTTTTAAAATAAAGAAAAGAAATAAAATAAAAAAGAAAGAAAATTAATTTGTATAAAAGCTTAATTTCTAGGTGATTCAAACAACCTCTACCTGGGCTATGAATGCCTGACTAGAAGAATAACACCACCTGGACTAGAATTAGATATAACTTCATCAAGGATGTGGATGCCTAGATGGTATCATAGCAATGTCCATGTATATATTCTCAAGGTAAAGTTCATTGTCCTGATGGTTGAAGCCATAATAACTAGTCTTTATGGGATCCATGAAGAGGTAACAAAATCATTTATACACATTGAGTCAATGAGAATATCAAATTTGGTATCATATCCATTCCATTAGTTTCCTCTCCTTGATCCATTCATGTTCCATGTGAGGTCTCAATAAAATATTCTAGATTCGTAGACACATTTCTCTAGTTTCAAAATCCTTAAGAGTATTTTCTAGCAGAGTCACCATTTGTTATTACTTGCACAACATGCCCTAATTCCTCCAAAATTATGGAACCATTTTTTGAATTTTGATTCACTCTTTCTTGTGATCATGGGTTATTTGGTCTCAACACTCTCAAGTTACTTTGGTGGGACATATTGGTTTATGTACTAAATTGGGTCCCATAACTATTATCATTGGATAGACCACATCTATGTGAGAAAGTTTCATAGTTTTAACCTAGAGTAAAAGTAGAGTCTTAACATCCCAGTTTTCCTTTGAATATTTCAATTGGTTAACTCTGTTGAGATGATATTAGAGTCCATCTCAATTTTTTTTCCAAACTATCCCCTGAACCCTATCCCATTAAATAGATGAAGCTCATGTAATAAAATTTCATATAAATCACTTCATCTAGAAATGAGGTTTTGAAGCACTTATTACACTTGTAAAATATTTTTGAAATATTGGTTGGTTCCCCAAATAGGTCTATTATAGCTTGTCTTGAATTTTCCAAAATTTTAGATCTAATTAGGCTTTTAAACCTTGATTAAGTCTTGGGTGTTCAAATTTTGTCTTAGTAACCCTTTACTAATTGAGATTTTATTACTAATTTAGTCTGGGTTGATTTTATTTAAGTCCCGTATGCCTAATCAAACTTCAAAGTTTGATTAGATCAGGGGATTCAATGTTTATTTGTTAGAATACTAATTACAATTTTAGTTATTATTAAGTCTTGGTAGATTAGGATAAGGCATTCCTTTATCAATCAAGTCCTGGTCTATGATTAGGTCTCATAGGTTTTTGGATGGCTGAACACAATTATAATTGAGGTTAGAGCCCCAACTAAGTCATTGGGTTCGTTTGGCACCAATCCTTTTGTAATCAGGCCTACAGACTTGATTAATTCTATGGGGCCCTAGCCTTGTCCTCCCTATGTTAATCAGGTATTAAAACCTGATGGGGTATATAACCCCCTCTAAGCTTCCCCACTATGCTATGTAGGGGTTTTAATCCTAAATACAATGTGACCCCTCCATGTAAAAGTGTGCAATGTTATGTGGCACTCATAACTTTGCTTAGAACATAGAACACTTCAAACAAAATTCACTAGTCCTATTCAAGATTTAAGGACTGATTAGGTCTAAATTTGTTCCACTCACCTAGAATAGTGATAATCAAGATTTCTAAGCCTGATTAGATAAGAAATTTAAAAATTTAAAAAGTGAACTCATGTTACCCCCAATATCTTGATTAAGTTTGGGGGGGCATTTTTTAGCCCATTTCAAAATTTTGATGATATATTTTCTCTCAGGTCTTCATTTTATGAACCATCTATGGTGCCATAAATATGATTTTGATTGGGTCACAATGGTTCCTTCTATTTTATGAATTATGGTGTGTAATAAAACTTGTTCAATTTTGCTAATGAGATTTTAAATGCAATGTTCTAACTTGTTTTTGTCTTTTTGTATAGATAAAAAAGTGCAACAAAGGAGGGGAATGGCATAGCAAGTGGAGGTCAATGGAGTTGGTGACTACATTTATGACCCTCAACTAAATTTTAGAGGGAAAATGCCTTCCCTTTGGATCTTGCATTTTCTATATATTGGTGTATTTTGGCCATTTTAAGGGTTGGATTTTTATTCCTCTAAGGAGAAATACTGAGCTAATTACTATTTTTATGTAATTTATTGTTGTTTTAGTGTAATTTCTATTCCTCTCTTTCTTTCCATACTGTTATGATGGAAAAAAATATTTAAAATATTGTAATTGCCTAAGATTTGTAATAAAAATGAATATTTTGATTAATAGAAGACTATGGAGTTATTTCTTTGCAATCTACATGTGTAAACAATGGCTGTAAGTCTTCTTTTTCATAGTACATGTTCCTCAAATGCTACAATTAGATCTATTGGTGGTGGTTATGCACAAGCTAGATAGGTGGGAGACCAATTTTGTGGGTGCATCCAATCTTAAGAATTAAACTTGTCTTCATTATAACAAGGTTTTTCTTTTCACTCTTTCCCTATCTTTTATCATTTTTTATCAATTAGTTAATCTAGGATTTCATCAAAATGAATGCAATTTGTTACTACATGTTTATATCAGTTTCATAATTTATTTCATTTATATTTCATTATTACATTGTTAAATATGTACATGATGAAATGAATACTCATTTAAACCACCCACACTCCTTATTTTCAAAACTCAAAAATATTGATTTCATCACCTGGGCATTATCTGAAAATGCACTATTCCATTGGTCACTAAAACATGACTAAAACCCATCTCAATGAAATGATAAACCTTCATTTTACCCTAATTTGTTAAAATTCTGAAGTGACATTTAAAATTTTATGACTAACAAAGCCCCCTTGTATTAGAATAGTTTCACATTGACTAACTAGGTTATCCAGTACACTATGACCTAACAATAACAGACCTTGGGGAGACTTTTAGGGATCCTTTTATAACAAGATAGATGGACAACCATCCCACCTAGTGTTGGTGTGCTAGATGACCCATCAATAAGTTCAACATGAGGAACCATATCTCTAAGTGCTTCAATAATGGGGCATAATTATATAATGATTAATTATCTCTTACAAGTTATAGGACAACATAGTTTCATCTTACTATAGGTTTACCGCTATGTTTTCAAGTTCAATATTTTAAATTTAAGACTTTTAGATTTCAAAAATGGACTTTGACTACTTCAAGTGCTATTACAGGGTTTGTTAAATTGAGCTACCTACATAATTAAACTTTCTTATCCAAATAAAAAGTGTGTTTTACACACTAAGGCATATATTTATCCTTTATTTTAGAAATTTCATTATTAGAATAAGGGGGGATTTAGACACCAAAATATGGCCACATGTACTTGACATATCTTAATCCACTTGAATCATGATCAAATATAGGACTCTTATTGACCATTTATCTAGTCATTTATCTATATACAAGATTAAACCCTCTATTTACAATTAGTACTACAAAAAAAATTCTAAGTCAATTCTCAAACTACCTTATATCACTCTCAAACTACTCCTCGCCTTAGACCACATTTCTTTCATTTTTAGGATAGGTCCTGTATGCACCCAAACTTTTCATGGTGCAACATTTTGTGACAAATATAATGATGATACAATTTTCTATATAAAAATATGCTTAGACCTTATTCTCTCTTCTATTTATTATTTTTTACCCCATTCTTGGCCTTTGATCTTTCCAAATTCTCCTTTTTCTAGGTCTTTTGCTTCAAATTTTAAAAGTGTTGGCATATTGATGTAATTATTGCACCAAAATGTAAAACACCATGGCAAAAACATAACTACCAAAAAAAATTCATCTTTTACCTAGTGGTTTTGTTATCCAAGGTAGTGGTTTTTAAAACTACTATGATGATTTCAATTTCACTACTTGCATACACTGATAGTTCTATCATAATTTGCATGTTTTGAAATTAGCATTTATGACTTTATTTTTCATGTATTTTGTATGCTTCTAGTTTAATTTATTCATTGTCTTACTTTGTGTTCCCCTTAAATATTTCGCAGCCCATACTTCTATTTTTATCAATACTTATCAAGTTAACTTGACCAAGCTCCTAGTCAAGCTTCATTTAACTTCCACATGCAACCTCCTCTCCTTTAAAAGTGTCTCATTTTACCAAAGTTTCTAGATCCAAAATTTCACTATATATTGAATATTTCAAGTTTTACAAAGCTATATCCTTCCTAATTTTATTTTGGATAAGCTTTACCTCAATATACAATCATCTTTATGTCACTCTACACAAGTTTAGAGAAGGGAATTCATTGAATTTGTAACTAGTTCTTTGTTATTTATGAAGTAGTCCAACCACATATTCTTTAAAATTATTTATTTATTACTTATATTCTATTTTCATCCTTTTTTTTTAGATTTCTTAAGGCCAATATTGAGCAAATGATCTAGCTACTCAAGGATCATATACTCACACCAAGAATATCTTCACCTCTGCTTAATCTCACCATTGGTTAAGTTGGAGGATTTGATTTAATTTTTTTTTTGTTTATTAGAATATATTATATTATTTTTATCATTAATTATATAGATACATATTCATAAAATCTCAAAATAAAATAAAATAAATGATTCTCCTTTATTTTATTTAGAACAAAAAAGTAGTTTTGATTCCTTAGTTGTATTTGCATATCAAAAGACTCAAATAATAATAGTTTTGAATTAAATATAGGGTATATTAGATGAATATTATAAATAAATATAGTCACACAAGTCCATTATATTTTCATTTTTATCTCAAACACATATTCATAAAATAAGCATATAAACACACATACACATACCCCAAAGCTAGAAAAAATGAAGTTTGCATGTTAGATATAGTTTATATCTTTTGAATTTTAAATAGTATTATGTAAATAAGAAAAATAATAATTATTTAACTTCATTAATTCCATAATAAAATCATTATGGCTTTATGAAATCATCAAAAATCTCAAAAAAATGCATTCTAGCTTTCATACTAGACTAGATCACAAGAAAAACTAGAAATTACATAGCATAGAACAAACTCTAGTTTGAGATTTTAGTTATTAATTTTCATGTTTTAAAACCCTAAATGCATAATATATTTAATTTATTCACATTTATAAATAAAATAAAATAAACATTTAATTTAATCAACATAGGTAAAAATTTGGTATTAAACTAGAAAAACCAAAATTAGTGCTTGCATCATTCACCTAGATTCAATTTTTAACACTTGCATTCCTAAAAATATTGAAAAGAAGAAAATAAAATCATATTATTTTATTTTTAATTTCAGATACTCATTTAATTATTTAAAACACTTTATTTTTAGTAAGTAGTGTAGTTTACTTTCCTTTTCAAAACATTACCAAAAACACCAAAAACCAAACCAAACAAAGCCTTGTCAAAAAATGTATAATCCTTAAAATTTATTTTAACCATTCAAAATAGAGATTAAAATTTTAAAAATAATAAAAAATATAATATTTATTCTTTGAATAACATTACCTTTCCCCTTGGACGATGCTTCCAGAGTGATCATATCTCCATAAAGCAGACATCTTCCCTAGAGTTAGATTTTTCATTTATGCTAGTAACATCAAGAGTGATATTAACACTAAGATTAGAATTTAAAACTTTCATTATAATCCCATTAAAAATATTATAATTATACAAATTTAATACCTTTATTATAAATCTTATGTAGAAGAACCCCCAATAATTAGACCCCCTCATATGCTAACTCGTCAGTTTAATGACATCCAAGTCTGAATCTTTCCCTCTTCCTATTCTTCCTCTTTAGGATTAACCTCATAATATTTAATTCATGTATATATTTAAATTTATTAGAAATATTCAAACCAATAGATTCAATCAATTCCCTATTGTTATTCAACCCAATCATGCCCAATTCTTCATACCTAGTATTGACCAAGAACTTTGATATTTTGTCCTTATTCACACTAAGGATTTTTGGGATCATATCTACTCTCAATTAACCACTCTCAAAAATAAATGTGACACATGAGATATATTTTGGTATATCCATGACTAATATTTACCACTTCCCACACAAAAACCCATCCTTACACCTCAACCTAATCAACCAAACCAAAAGACCCATTATCCTATCATCTTTTCATCGGCTGTCTCAGCCAGAGCTTGGGAAGTTGAGTGCATAAATGTTAGTGTTTTAATTTCATAATGTATATAAATTGGTTAAATTAAAGTGAATCAAATTATCCTTTTGTGTTATCCTCTTTTCTTTTCTTTATTTCACCTTCTCTCATCTTGTCCATTTATTTTGTGGGTATTTATAAACCCCAAATACATCTAGACATGAATTTGAGAGATAATTAAACCTATATAACTATAAGAGGAACCATTAAATCCTTGGTGAGGATTCCTTATTTATTTAGAACAAAAAAAACTTCACTCAAAACATGGAGAGTTAGTTTGGAAATCTTTCATCTGTAAAATTGCAAAATAGGTCTAAGGTAGTAGTTAAATAAGTGTAGGACCCCTTTGAAATCGCGAGTAACTAATGTTTAACCATTTTTAGAAATAAGGATAAAAATAAAAGAGAGAGTATCCTAATAAATTATGTAATGAGATACTCTAAAAATTAATCCAATTAAATAATTCATATTCATAATATATTCTTGATATAGTGCTGAATTATGTAAATTTTATAAATATAGAAAATACAATGCTAAATAGTAATTTACATGTTTAAACACAAAGAAGAGATAAGTATTATCTTATTTAATGATTAAAAAATATGTTTTAATGATATAGGTGTGAAATAATATAGGTTTATGCTCTATAGGGATTCATCAAAATTTAGAAAATAACTCTCTAGTTGCTTGGACACTTCCATCAAATTAGGGACACTATTGTTGATACTTTTGTTTTGAAACTAATTATTTTGTCCAAAATGAAGTATAAATACTTTTTTATAAATTTAACCTATTCCTATTATGGTTATTTATCATCTTGTATATTATCTATTCGGACCATGTGCATAAGTTCTAGATATCAGTCCTTTGATCAAAACCCTATATCTTCCAATTAGGGCATGCCACCTTAAAAAAATGGGCGTTAATGGGATCAAGTGAATTAGATGTGACCTAAAAGACCAATATATTAGTGAGTGATATCTATATACCCATATAATATAAAGAGGGTCTCATACTAATGTACTTCTCCCCCTTATGTGGGCTTGTGTGTAAACAACATTGTAATATGTTATATGCTAGTGCATGTAGTGATCTATATTGAAACTTGAAAAATACCACTCATGGGTTATTATTTAAATTATTTATATCTATAAGAATATTTATCTTATGAATTATTTGGAAATAGGGATGAATAGGGTGGTATAACTATTTTGTGTGAATGATTTATTGAGCTTGAATATGTACTTACTTGGTAATTGCTAAATGAATAATGAGTGGCATTTATTTTGTATTTATAATACACATTTTGAAAATAATTTCATGAAGGGTTAATTAACACAATTATGCCAACCCACACATATAAAAAAAAAAACAAATTTGAGTGTTTTTAGTGTATAGACTTTAGCATTGGATATAAGACAATAGAATTGATGCTAGTGCCCAGGTTTGAATGGTAGTGTGTTATAGAATAAAGGAATGCCAAATTTTTGTAATTAGAAATGAAATATATATCAAATTTTTATCATTATTTTGGCTACATGTGATATGGGTAATTAAAATTTTAGGGTTGGACCATAAGATAAGTATTTAGGCATAGTGAGATAAAGACCATGAGCCTTTTGACAATGGAAAATTCATGGACTAAAATGTATGACTTGTCAAGTGTAAAAGACTAGTTTATCATGTAAAATATTGATTTTAATATCTATATTTTGGCTCCATTTAATATAGTAATGTATAAGGATGAAATTACTAGGTTAATTGAAATAAATGTTTATCATGGTGTGTACAACACACCTTGATTTGAATTGAACCCTATTTGAATTTGATGTATGTGTTTGACATAAAACCAAGATCATGTTACAAGTTTAATTAGTGCATATAATTTGAAAATTAATAATTAAAATTTATTGAAAGAAGAGAGATCAATTATGGATTACACTTGTGTGTTAATGTAATCAAGTTATCCCTTTAGTAATATACTTTGGTAATGATGATTCCTAGCTAAAGCATCAAAGAGAGGTTAAAAATTGAACCTTAGAGATGTGAAGATAAAATTAGAGGGTGATCATGGCCAAAATTTTATGTAAGGATGAGTTTTGATAAATCTATCGAGATCACTAAATCTCAATTTTACAACCCAACTGTAAGAATAATCTATCCAATCTTACCTAAGTCAAATGTTATAACCATATCAATCCACAATAATAAAATTAGTGCCAAGTCCATTAAGGGTGTAAAATATTTCTCATACTATGTTGGAGAGTTGTCAATTATGTCATGGTGATTTAATGGAAGTGCCTTGGTGAGTGGATGAAGTGCCTTGATAGTCTAAGTGGTAGTGACAAAGTGTGTAATGTGCTTGTACCAGTATGCTTGAAGGATGCTTGGTTGATCTTTAGTTTTGGCATGGTTTGAGATGATTAGGGATGAGTATAAAGTATTGAGAATGTTAAAGGGGTCATATAATTGTCCAAGGATGATTGGAGATCTTGTTTTCATGAGTGGAATTCACTCATTTCATAATTTCTCTCATCTAGACATTTTGGGTCCAATGACAAAAAATTTGAGTAGGCAGTTTGATGACATCATAATTGCTATATGTGGATGAGTCATGGGGAGTTGGTCATATGTTTGTGATCACATTATTCTCTAGTTTATATGTGAAAATTATCAAGTCTAATGATGAATCATGACAAAAGATATGGAAGTGCAGAGTTGGGTTCTCAGGCATTTTGATAGTGTTTTCTCATACATAGCCAAATTTGCAATGTGGAAAGAAGAATAGAGTAAGCATATTGATATAGGCATATCTCACACATGTGTAAATTTTAAGAGAAGGTGATATTATGGGTTTGTTTAGTTTTGTTCCTATTTTATTTATTATAACTTTAAGGTTAAGCACTAAAGTGAAACAAAAGATATGCGCGTTCAAATTTGGCCTCCTAGACGAGATTTTGACATAGTTGGCTTTGTGGTAGAAAAAAATTGAGTGAGAATTTTAATGTCATTATTTCTCACACATGTGAGGGTTATAGGAGAATATTTTCACATTTTTGTATTATCATATGTGAGGAGATCATATGGTCTAAATTTTATAATGTGCACTTGAGCAAAGAAAAAGATATGGAGGTGCAAAGTTGGCCTTCTAAGTAGATATCAGTGGTCCCCATAATTAGTCTATTTTGTGTGATGTTATATATCAATAAAAAATGAAGATATAATGGATAATTGGTGATAATATAGTGAATATATATGGTTCTAATAAATTCAAATATGTCAAAGTGTTCATTGGTTAAAATAGATAAAGATTGAGCTTCTTCTAAGATCTAATGGTGCACATATGATCGTATAGTTTTGATCTAACTGTGCATGTTGAGCGAGATGATAAAAAGTGCATAATGTTTAATAGTATAAGTGATTAGGAGGAAAATAAGGGTGAAAATTTTAATGATCATGAGGATTATGATCAAGATAAAATAGTGAGCATTATAAGATAAAGACCTAACTGATCCATAGAGATCGATGGTACGCAATGAGTCAATATTACAAGATTGCATGAGATGAGTTTAACAAGTTTAAAATTTGGATATTGGTGAAATATTAATTAAAGGTAAAGAATATATATGGTTAAAAATGAATCTAAATATGTAAGAGCATGATATGTGAGCATATCATCCAAAGTTCAACTGTGACCGTTTGAATTCAAATATTTGAATTTAATGAAGGAAAGACTAGTGTCTAGTTTTTGGGCCATAACTTTTAATCCAAGAAAAATTTGACCATGGTGTTTAACTATAATTTGTATAGGACTCCAAGGTTCATTTATAAATATAAATTTTATGGTTTTAATATATTTATAGACAAATATATTAAGGTCCAAAGTTGATTATGTGTTTGACTGTGTTCTGCAAGTAACCTGAGAAGGGTAATTGAGCTTATTTTGATGTTTTTTTGATATATATTAATGAATTGGATATTTTAAAGTATTGTATACTACATGAGGACCATATGTGTGCATTATTAAGGTTTTAAAAAATCATATGTAGTATGGATAAATGTTTACAAGTTGACTATGTATTCATTCATGGTGATTGTGTGCATAAAATGTGGATTAAAAAAATCATGCTTAAGTAGAAGAGTATTGTGGTGGATATGGAAACTTAAGGGTGACATATAGATCATTTGTCATGGATAAATATGTTTTAAAGAGTTCCTATGTTCCTAGTTTTCTCAAATAAGTGTCAAATAGGTGAATGGGTCATCATTGGACCTAAAAGGTGACTTAGGCCTATTTGAAAGAGAGTTGTGCTTAAGTGTGACCCATGTAAGATGATTTAAGGGTGAAGGCATGTATTTTGGCTGACAAGAAATATTTTGATGTTTTTAATTCATGATTTCTCTATAAATGGTGAAACCAAATGTGTAGGTTTCTAGACTTATGAGTGAGACTAGTTAAAGGTATATGTGAGAGTTGTGGAGCGAAGGAAAGGTAGAGTACCCAATTGATGAGTTAATGAGTATATTATATTGAGGACTATGTGTATGAATTTTAGGTAATATTTTTGATGTAAAAATAGTTACTTTATATTTTAAATATATATGAAGAGGTTTGAGTGTGCATATGAGGACAATTTTAGTAAAGAAAGAGAGAGTTTGTGGCATGCCTATGTGAAAGGCTTGTATGAGATAAAGAGAGAATTTATGCAAGGGTTATATAATTAGAGATCCATCATAGAGTGTTGAAGACATAAATTATAATGTGGAGGTGTTCACTTTAAGGAGGGTAGAAAGGACTTGATCTTCCTTAGGGTTAGTTTCTCCTTGTGAAATAGGTGTTTCACTAAAGGCCTTTGGTTAGGAGGATATGATCAAGGTTTTTTGGTCTAAATGAGTTGAATAGTATCTTGTTTGTAATTTTTTATAGGTAAAGTTGTCCATGTGTTATAGGCTTGAGAGTAAGTTTTATTTTGCATGAGGTTTTCCCATAGAAACTATGTGTTATGTGTTTGATCTTGTGTATACATTGAATGAATGAGCTCTCTTGTTAATGTTGTTTGATCAAGTTGGTATATGATGATTGTTTAATAGTTTCAAAGGGTTGAAATTATAATTGAAATATATGGGCTCACTTATTCACCTCTCCTCTTAGTGATTGTACCTCTAATAATTAGTATCAGAACAAGTCCTTTGGTAAAGGCTTGACAACTTGAAGGTGATCCAAGGTACAATATGGGTAGTCATCAAGGAGGTTTCTCTACTAAACAAGCACTAATGTTCAATAGATCCAATTATGCATTTTAAAGTGATAGGATGAGGACATAAATTATGTCCCTAGGGTTTAATGTATTTAAATCTATTGTGGATGTTTATGTTTATCCTACTAATCCTTTATCTTGTGATGCATATAAGAAGTTGTTTGAGAATAATTCCAAGGCAATGAATGCTATCACTTGTGGTCTTTTAGGGACTAAATACACCAAGGTAATCCATTGTAAATTTGCTAAAGATATATGGGAAAAATTGTAGAACATTTATGAAGGAGATTCAAAGGTCAATCTTTCTAAGTTTTAAACTCATAGAAGGTAATTTGAAAGTCTTAAGATGAACAAAGAAGATTCTATGGCATCCTTTCTGTAAAGAGTTGATGAGATTATGAACATTATCAGAGGTCTTGGAGAGAACCTTGATGAGGATAATATAGTTCAAAAGGTATTAAGGTCTCTATCCCTCAAGTTTGATCCAAAAATATCTACTATAGAATAAAATCATGATATTACTCAATTGAAGATGGATCAATGCATGCCACCCTTACTGCCTATGAGATGAGGAAGAATGATGATATACCACCAAATAAGGAAGCAACTTTGAAGACTAAAATGAAGACAAAGAATAATTTCCAAGGTACTAAACTCAAAGAAGATAAAATTTATGATATAGATGAGGATGAACTAATTACTTTGATTTCAAGAAAATTGAAAATAGGTTCAGGTAAGTATAAGGGTAAACTACCCCTTAAATGCTTCAATTGTGGAGTGTTAGGACATTTTGCTAATAAGTGCCCTCATAAGTATAAGAAGGATGATGATGGAGAGCATGATAAGGTCATGCTGATGGAAAGAGAACATTTAGGTTTGATAAAAGCAAAAAGGGATTTAGGAGGTTTGATAATAAGAAGAAGTACTTCAAGGATAAGAAGAGTCTCTACACCAAGGAAGATTGTAGCTCATCATATGAGAGTGAAGTCAGTGATTCTGAGTATGATCATGAAGATGATGATCCTACTAAAGATATTTTCATGGCTAAGGAAGATATTTTCTCACATAAAAATGAGTATACTTAGAGTGATTCAAATGATGATGAAGATGAGATGGACTATGAGACTACATTGACAAATGCTATTAAAGAACTAAATATTGAGAAGAAGATCAATAATAATATGAAATATGAACTCAAAGAATTTGAGGAGAAATTTAGTGTATTTGAGGCAAGAATGAATGAAGATGCTAAGGAGCATGAAGATATGGTCAAGCATCTCAGTTGTCATTTGGGAGTCCTATCTAGAAGAATAAAAGCTAGAGAAGATGAATGTTTAAGGTATGTAATTGAAAATGAGTCATTGATATTTGTTTTATAGAAAAAATCTAGTGAGGTGAAGTTATTTATGATATTTGAAAAGAGCTCAAGTGATCTAGACAATATTCTAAATGATCAAAAGTATGCAAGTAATAGAAATGGTCTTGGATATAAAGAAGAATTAAAAAATGCAACTCAAGACAAGATGAAGATGAATGTGAACAAGAATAATCTAAATTTAAAGACAAATCTTCAGATAAGGAATGAATGTGTTGGTAGAATGAAGACAAATCAGATCAGACAACCAAATTCCATGAGGTATGTAAGTTTTAATGGTTACTATTACATATATAATCGATTTGGTCAAAGGGCTAGAAAATGCAAGAGACTTATTAAAAATGAATTTGTTTGGAACTATAATGGGGGTAATCAATCAAAAGGTGTGAGAAAGGTTGAGTGATTTAGATATCATGATGTGGGATACTTTACAAAACATTGTCCATTTAAGGTAAGGTAAGTTGAGTTTCCTTCAATAAATATTAAGTGCTATAGTTGTTATGAACTAGGACACATTGTAATATTTTTTCCAAATATAGTAAGATAGAATAAGATTCTTATAAAAGTTATGATGTGATTCAAATATCAAAAGAGAGGTCACATTGATAAATTCTACAAGCAGAGGCCTATATGTCAAAATAGGTTTAATCAGGGTCTTAGAGTGTAAGGAAGAAGGCAAGTTAACTCATGGAAGCCAAAGATGGTAAGTATGAGTCATGATGAGTGTAAAGTTCTAAGTAATCTATTTGCTGTGATGGAGAATCCTACAAAATTTTAAGAGTGCCAAGGACTCTCATTATCTACTCATGTTGAGAATGAAGAGACCAAGCTCAAAGAGAAGACCAAGGTGCTGGTTGAGGCTAGTTATGAGGTGTGTATGGATCTAAGTGAACATCTTACCATTGATAAGCATGTATCATACAAAGAACATCAATTGTTAGTATCTAGTGATGAGGTTCCTAACTACAAGGTGGATTCTTCAGATGAAAAGGTATATCATGAATCTATGTTATCTCCATGTATTGTCAATCTAATCTTAGAAGAGAAGAAGAATGATTTAGAAAAAGAACAATTTGTCATAGTTCAGATTAAGAAGAATAAGAACAAATCAAGAAATCTTATAACTATAAGATAATTCCAGTGGTTACTAAGGAGATGTGGACCACTCCTAGCTTCACTTTGTTTTATAGCATTGTGGTGTAAAGGATGTATTTGTTTATGTTTATTAAGAGACTCTTTTTAGTGGAGAATCAAGCATTGATGTGGTGTTATTTAGATGGTCCTAAAAGGCTAGAAATGAATGTGTTTAGTTGGAGCATCTATGTCATAATGGAAGATATGCTATGGTGATGTCATAACTATATATGGTCAGTCTACAGGGTCAAATTAAAGGTTTTCATGTGACAAAAGAGGATTTGTGATTTGTCAAGATGATATTTTTGCATTAAAAAGTCTGTTGATCTTATTGTATCATGTTCTAGGTGATTTTGTGGTCTAAAGGTATGTTGAAGTCAAATTGGATATTTTTGTTTGCTCTCAGGTTTCCCAATTTGTGCTTAAAAGTATGTATGTCCCAAAATGGGTTATAGGATGTATGGGTTACCAAAGATGTGGAAGCTCAAATATTGGTTGAAAAGTGTGTAATGGTGGTCTCTAGGTGTATAATAATTTTTAGAGGTGGATATTGACTGGAAGGTGTTATGTTGACCTTGTTTGTTTTGAGATTATAGGGTTTTAGGCTCTTCTATAAAAGTGGTTTGCCTTATGATTTGAGATCCAAGTTTTATTATATGGTTGAATGGGCCAAATGGGTTATCAATTCAAGATTGACATAGATCATAAGGTTTGTGGTTTCATATTATTCATGTTTTTATCAAGATGGAGGACTAATTGACTAGTAGGTTTGTGAAATAAGTATGATAAAGAGGATGATCTAGGTGATGAAAATTGGTGTGATTAATGGGGCATATGAGAGTTCTCCAAATATTAAGTTTCAAATCTTGAAGATGTTTCTATTGAAAGTTGTGGGCTATGCAAGTTACAGGTAAGGCTATAAGGAGTCTAAATATGTGATTTTTGTTTAGTTTCTCCAAAAGATCAAGGCATGAGTATTTCAATGTGAGTTATTAGGTTGTTTTAGATCATGTTTCCTATTTGGTGTGTGGCATGAGGTTCTATTGGTGGCCCTTGAGGTGGTTTGAGAGAGAAGGCTAGTAAGCCTGTGTGGTAGTTCCTCATGGTGTATGAAGATTTTAAGATGCTCAAGTGGTGAAATGACTCAAAAATATTAGGGGGTTGTCCCTCTCAGATGTTTTTTGGTAAGTTTCATTAGGTTTTATTACTTTTATATTTTATTTCTTCATTTGTTGTAGTGCTTGATTGAAGAGAGTGTTGGCATGGAGTAAGAAGAAAGTGCCAACATAAAAAGGGGTAGGCTCAAGGTAAGGGGGAGTTTGCATCATATTTATAAATATTTCCCTCTCTTGTTGGTAGTATTTTTAGGTCCTAAATATTAGTTGGTGCCCACTTTGTCATTGTGTCAAAGGGGGAGAAATTTCTTATTATGAGAGTGCTTGAAGAGAGAGAAGGAAGGTGAGTTATATATTACTATGTGATGGTTTTTGACATCAATGACAAAGGGGATATTGTTGGAGAGTTGTAAATGATGTCATGGTGATGTCATGGAGGTGATATAGTGAGTGAATGAAGTTACTTGATAGTTTAAGTGATAATGACAAAGTGTGCAATGTGCTTATCCTAGTATGCTTAAAGGATGCTTGGTTGATCTTTAGTTTTGGCATGGTTTGAGATGATTAAGGATGATTTTAAAGTAGTAATCATGTGAAATGGGTCCTATTAGTGTTCAATGATTATTGGAGATATTTTTTGCATGAGTGGATTTCACTTGGTTCATCATTGTTCTCATCTAGACATTTTGGGTCCAATGGTAGAAAATCTGAGTAGGTAGTTTGATGACATCATAATTTCCACATGTGGATGAGTTAAGTGGATTTGGTCATATGGTTGTGTTAAAATTAGTCCCTAGTTTCTATGTTCAAATTATTAAGTATAGTGATGAATCATGATAAAATATATGCAAGTGCAAAGTTGGGCTCTCAGGCATTTTGACAACATTTTCCCATACTTAACCAAATTTACAATGTGGCAAGAAGAGTCGAGTAAGCATATTGATATAGGAATATCTTGAATATGTGTAAATTTTAGGAGAAGGTGATATATGGGTTTGTTAAATTTTTTTCCTAGTTTATTTGTGCTAAATTTTAGTTCAAGCATTAAAGCATGACAAAAAGATATGTATGTTTAAAGTTGGCCTCTCGGACAAGCTTTTGACATAGTTGGCTTTGTGGTAGAAAAATATGAGTGAGAATTTTAATGTGATTATGTATCACATGTGTGAGGGTTATATGAGAATATTATGACATTTTTGTATTTTCTTATGTGAGGAGATCATATGGTCCAAATTTTAGAACATGCACTTGAGAGAAGCAAAAGATATGGAGGTGCAAAGTTGGCCTTCCAAGCAGATAACAATGGTCCCATACTTAGTCTATTTTACACGATGTTAAATATCAAGAAAAAATTAATATATAATGGCTCATGAGAAATAATATATTTAATAAATATGGTCCACAACAAGTCAAATAGGTCAAAGTGTTTGTTGGTTAACAGAGATAAAGATCGAGCTTCTTCTAAGATCCAACAGTGTGTAGGAAATCATATAGTTTTGATCTAACAGTGCATGTTGAGTGAGATGGTAAGAAGTTAATGATGTTTAATAGTATAAGTTATTAGGAGGAATGTTAGAGTTCCAAGTTTCATGATCATAGGGTTCTTAACAAGACTAAATAGTGAGCACTATAAGATAAATACCTAACTAATCTGTAGAGATCAACAGTGTGCGATGAGTCAATTTTGTAAGATTACACGGGATGAGGTAAAAATGTTCAAGGTTTAAAGTTTGGAAATTGGAAAAATATGAATTAAATGTATAATAATATTTATGGTGCATGATCAATCTAAATATGCAAGATCATGAGATGTGAGCATATTCTCTGATGTTTAACTCTGACTATTTGAATTCAAATATTTTAATTTAACGAAGGAAAGACTAGTGTCTAGGTTTTGGGACATAAATTTTTATAAAAGTATAATTTGAGCATGGTGTAAAAAAAATATGTATATGACTCCAAGGTTCATATATAAATATAAATTTTAAGGTTTGAATGTATGTATAATCAAAGATATTGAGATCCAAAGTTGACTATGTGTTTGACTATGTTCTGTAAATAACCTGAGAAGGGTAATTGAGCTCGTTTTGATGTTGTTTCAATATCTATTGATGAATTGGATATTGTGGAGTGTTTTATAATCCATGAGGAGAATATTTTTTCATTGTTAAAAAAGGTTTATAAGTAGACTATGTATTTTTTCATCGTGACTGTGTGCATATAATGTTGATTGAGCAAATTATGCTTAAGAAAAAGGGTATTATGATGGATATGGACACTTAAGGGGGACCTATAGATCATGTTTCATAGTTCCATATGTTGTAAATATTTATTATATTCCTAGTTTTTTTATAGATGTTCCAAAGAGGTGAATGGGTCATCATTGGACCTAAAAGGTGACTTAGGCCTATTTGAAAGAGAGTTGTGCTTAAGTGTGACCCATGTAAGATGCCTTTAGGGTGAAGGAATGTGTTGTGGTTGATATAAAATATTTTTATATTGTTAATTCGTAATTTCTCTATAAATTTTGAAACCAAATGTGTTGGTTTCTAGACTTGTGAGTGAGACTAGTGCAAGGTGTATGTGAGAGTTATGGAATAAAGGAGAGGTAGACTGCATAGTTAATGTGTTAATGAGTAGATCAGATTTAGGACTATGTGTATGCCCTATAGGTCATATTTATAATGTCTAAATAGTTATATTATAGTTTTATGATATGAAAAGAGGTCTAGGTATGCATATGAGGATAGTTTGACTGAAGAAGGAGAGAGATTGTGGCATGCCTATGTGAGAGGCCTATATGAGATAGAGAGAGAGTTTATGTAGGGGTTATATAATTAGAGATCCATCATTAGGTTTTGAATTCATAAATTCTAAGGTGGAGGTGTTTACTTCAAGAAGGGTCTAAAGGACTTGATCTTACTTAGCGGAAATTGCTCCTTGTGAAATAGGTGTTTCACTAAAGGCCTTTGGTCAAAAGGATTTGATTAAGGTTCACTGGTGTAAAGGAGTTGACCGGTATCTTGTTTGTAATTTATTAAAAGACAAGTAGTGTATGTGTTACAGGTTTAAGACTGGGTTTTATTCCCCATGATGGTTTCCCAAAAGAACTATGTGTTATGTGTTTTATATTGTGTATGCATTGAATGAATGAGATATCTTGTTAATGTTTCTTGATCAGGTTGGTATATGATAATTGTTTAATAGTTTAAAGGATTGAAATTGTAATTGAAATATCTAGGATCACTGATTCACCCCCTCTCAGTGATTGTACCTATAACACACTACTCAAAGGAGCCAACTTTTATAACATATAAAATCTCAATCGGTGGTTCTTGGTAAGGTCAGTGCATAAATATTTGTATAACTTGAATATGTATTTATTATTTAGTGCATTTTCATGTTATATGAGCCTCTAATGTGTCTCAAGCTAAAGTATCTATCAAAAGGTAGCCTTTTTTCTATAAACTATAAATGATATGTGTCATAAATCTAAAAAACTCTATCCCAAATATATGAAAATTAGTGCTAAATGTATATATCTAAATTATATAAACTATAAAAAATTATGCCTATTATACCAAATGTATGTATCAGAATCATGTCCCTATGGCATGCCCCCACTGATATTCCCCCCCTTTTTGAAGTGAGGGGAATGTAATGTGATAGTCATCTTATCTTAAAAGGATAAGATAACCATGTTATATATCTATCAATCATGTATTAAAAAAGCATATAATGGTATCATGTCTAAGTCTATGTATCAATGAAGCTCATAATATCAAACATAACAAGCCTTAAGATGGATGATATGGATCATGGAAACATCTAAAAATAAAAAACACAAATGAAAAAAATAATCAAACACACACATAAGAACACTCAATGCCACACAAAATGGGTCTAAGAAGACCACAAACAAGGGGCACATTCAAATGCCACACACTCAAAGGAGAGGACATGTTCAAATATATAGACACAAAAAAAAAACATTATTTATGGCATGGGGTCAATAAATAAAGAACAAATTCAAAATTCCATAGTCCAAACAAGATAACAAACAAAAAATTACATCCAGGTAATCCATGTGAGAAGATGAATAAGTGAAATATAAGCAACTAGCATAAAAAATCCATACTATTCCATACATATATATGTTAGCAAAATGTATTATAGAATAAAATATAGAGTACACAATGTAAGATAGTAGCATGCATATATGCATGTGTGAGCATTAGTATATAAGCTCAACATGATAATGTAAAATGATCATAAAATAATATAACTTGTATCAACTATGATAAATAAATAAAAAATTACCCCAATGTAGTGTGTCATGTTGGAAGAAGAAAGGTCCAACATCTACATACTCATGTTTCATGTATCTAGTGTATATTTATATCACACTCAAGTACTTGTGAAAGATATGTGTGTAAGGAAATGATATTTTTTATTAGATAAGGTTAAAAAGTAAGATAGGGTCCCATACCCATACAAAACATATCAAAATATGATCAACTAAAAATGAGATAAATAGACATACAACTAAAACCACTAGGGCTATAAATGATTAGGATCCTTTAGCCAAAAGTTAACTAACAACCGAGCAAAAAGACATCAAAAAGATAATAAATAAAATGAAGGACTAATGGATATATTCCTTAGATTTTGAGTAGATAACCAACTTACTATTTTGGACTTTACCTTATCTTTATTCTTACCTCTGGTTCCCTTTCTGAGGCCCTGGGTAGAGCCTTCAACCGTGTTTTTCCTTTTTCTATTCAGAGTCTTTTACTCCCCTTTCTCCTATTTTTTCTTCCCCTACTCCTTTCACATCCCTTCTCTACTCATGCTTCCTTTTTTTAATGAGGGGAGTCATACCTATCTTGCCAACATCTTTAGTACCTTCCACCTTTCCTTTCAACTAAAATTTTAACATCCTCTAAAAATAACATCATTTTCAATTTGTTTATCTCATCAACTAGTTCAAAAAAAAGTAGATTTTGCATAGCTACCTTCATCTAAATCCTCTCTGTATTATAATACACCTTGGTAGGTGGACTACTCCTTGGGTTTTTGGAATTAAGGTTTCCAATTGACTTGATGAACTAGATGTTGCCATCAGAGCTGATAATAGGGGATAATTTGTTAAAATCTTCCTCATCCATAGAAACTAAAGACTCTTTCCCTTTCCCCTATTTGAGCTCTATTTAATGTCATCCTCCTAATATTCCCTCTCGCTAGGGACATCAATAGATTAAATTACATCTTTCCCCCATAAGGGTTCCCCTCTCTTTAATATAATTAGTATAATACCCTAGTATAGGAGGTTATAGGATGAATTAGCCTTAAAGGATGAGATTGAGGCTTCTAAATATTTTATTAGGAAAAATGGAAGGTTTATCCTATGACCCTTGAAGTGGTTCATTAAAAAGAAGTGGTGGGAGAATATAATCATATGATTTCCCTCAAGGGTGATGTACCTCATGATTTTGAGGCATATATCTAACCACTTCCTAGGCAATTTGAGTATGGGGAATCCTTTCTAGGATGAGGGGAATGGTTTATCAATTTTGAAAGAATACTCACTAACTCATCCTTTTTCTTCTTATCTTTAAAGGATTTGATGCTATCAAAACTCATATGCATGATTTCATTGATGATTTCTTCATATATGGTGATGCTAAGGCCTCACATTCTAATCGTGTAAATAAATCATATGATATCTACTAACATAAAGTAAAAAACATATTAAAAACTAGTAAATATGTGAAATACCAAATGTTTTTGTATTTTTTCTTTATTTTTATATTTTATTGATTATTTTTTAACCCTAAAATATAGATTAAGGAATGTAGGGTTAAAGGGGATAGAGATAGCCTAGAGCACAATGGTCGTAAACTATCTCTATAAAAGGCCAATTAATTTTCAAAAATAGATAAATAATATTATGAATTTAAATACTGAGATATGCTAAAAATAGTAAATACATCCAATGATTGATATTATAATAAACTAAAAAATAATGGTACTTATTTGGATTACTATACATTCAAATATGATGTGGAACATGACATAAATAATATGGATCTAGATTCTAGATAAGCTATCATATTTTATAAAATTGACCTCTATGCCCTTAGACATTTACATCGACCTCAGATGGTTATGTTGATGTTTCTATCTAATTTGGTCATAAGTATCTAGTATAAAATACCTCTTGGATCTTGATGCAACCACCTAAAATATTTTGGGTTTTATGTCACCTTTGATCTAGTGTCATTAGATCTAGATTATGGGCTATCATTCCTTGTCAGATAGAAAAACCCTAGTTATTCATCTTCATAGTGATTGTGGGAAAGATGGGTTAGTGGGATCATAGTGTTGAGCTAACGCCAAAAACCCATTTGTCAGTGGGTGTTACATACATAACCAATACTTTGAAGAGGGAATCAAACTCATGTAGTTTTCCCCTATGTGTGGTCTTGTGTGTGTATAAGGATGCAATATGTGATAAGCAAGTACAATAATGGCCTAGCTTATAACTTGGAAAATATGGCTCATGGGTTGATCCTTCTGTACTCTAGACCTAAAAATGTGTAATATTTATTATTGATATGTAAATAAGGGAAAATAGGGAAGCATTTCTCACTTAAATGCTTGATTGAATTCTTTTAGTAACTTGCTTTGTGATTTGTTTGGTCTATGATAGGTGAAGAATTAATGAGGATTGATCATGCATATATACCAATCCTTTTGGATAATATCTCACATTAAATCACTTAGGCTAACCATAGATATATGTTTCACTTGAAATTTTGATAACTTTAAGTCACTAAACACATGTGTTGGGATAAGATACACCAATGTAAGCATTTGATTGGGATGCAAGTAATCAGGTAGTTTGAAAATAGGCACATGTATATAATTTGTAGAGATAGAAGATAAATATATTTTATAGCATTTTTAGTATGATAAAAGGTTTAAGTCATCAAAATAACATTATTCATACTAAGAGATACACAATTTGGCACTAAGAGATAGTTTATACAAGCTTTTCATCAAAAAGAAGGTCTAGAAGCTGAAGGTACATCCATGATGTGTACAAGACTAAGGTGTTATATAATTTAGAAATATTGTCTACATTTGCCCCCCTTTAATATAGTAATGAAATTTTTAGTTTAAAGGAAATAAAATGTGTACTTGGGTGTGTATAACACACCTTGCCTTTACATAAGCCCAAATTGAGTGATTTGATGGTGACTAACCTAAAACCAAGATAATTTTATAATATATAATTAGTGCATATAATTTGAATTTAAAAGCATTGAAATGAAAAGAGCAAGGTTTAGGAGTACACATGTGTATCGATGCGTAATTTGATTTAGAAAGATGTATCTTTATGAACCTTTAGAGCTGAGATTAAGATAAATATAAATTTGGAAAGTGAATATATATTTAAATATTCGAGGACACATGCTCCAAACCTTGGAAAAAAAGGTGAGTTTCTACCCAACAATTGAGACTAGCTCAATTGTACAACCCAATTATACTTATAACCTAGTGAGTGTGAGTGAACCAAGTCAACCCATACTATAATTTTTATGAGGTTGGATGATGTAATAAATCATGTCTTATAAACTTGGAAATATTGAGTGATTTTATCACCATAACCATACCAAAATTAAACCAACTACTATAGTAGATTATCTCAATAGAGTCCATAACAATCTAACGTCGTGAGCTAAAGTCTATAGAAGTGTTTGAAATCTAAATATTGTTTGATTTTAAAATTTTAGGTGTTATTTTGCATGGAATATGAACCTCATATATGTCTCACATTGAAACATAAGTATAACAATGGTACTAATGTTTATAATTCTTACATAACTATGCATTTTCATCATATAATTATGAATTTTGGCTAATTTGCATACCATTAAGTATGGAGAATATGTTTCCAAAATATTCTCCCATTATATATATGAAATTATGAAAAATGTGGAGAACATGTTTCCAAACATTCCCCCACTATAATATGAATTTATGAAGAATGTGGAAGCCATGATTTTATGGCATGCCCCCCTAACATGCCCCCCATTTTGAGATGAGGGGAATTAGCAACTAGTAGTTACCTTACCTTAAAAAGATAAGATAATTGTATAATCTATATATAAACCATGTAACATATAGGAATGGCATCTCTAAGTAAATATATCATTGAAGCATGTAAAATGTGATCACATTATGTCCTAAAATGCATGATATAGATCATGACAACATCTAGATAGTAACAATACAAGCTCAATAAGCAATCAAGCACACACACAAGCACTCAAATGTAAAACAAAAGATAATTATCCAAGGAGACCTCAAATAAGGGGAATGTTTAAATGCCACATAATCAAAGGGACATAAATTATCCAAATGTACACAAAGTAAGGAATTTCATTTTCAAATGTTAATATACAATAATCTATGATATGAAAATGTCACAATAGATAAACATAGGCATGGGGGATAGAATCAATGGAGTATATTAAAATGATAAAAAAAAGTAATATAATTTGAAGACATAAAACTCAAAGAAGTGCATAAATGGAAAGCATGAAACTTAATCAACCAAAATAAACATGGAATAATAGTACATGGGTCATATGTCTTAGCAAAAAAATGCTAAGTACATAACATAACAAGTACACTCTAAAATATATAAGTATGAATGAAGGCATGTGTAAGTACACAAGCTCAAGAATTATAATGTAAAGTGATCATATAATAATATATCATGGATGTATCATTATGAAAGAAGTGGATACCCCCAATGTTTACATGACATGAGTAGAGGGAAGGCCCAACATCTAAAACTAAAAAGATCATGTATCTGTGTATGATTGTATCACACTCAAAAGATGCATGAAACACATATTTATGTATAGATTAATTATATGCTATCTAACAACAACATATATGTCAAGGAACTAATAGACCATGTAAATGCTGATTTTATTTTTGGATTTTTAAAAAAAAATTAAAATTTTTTTGGTATTTTTAGAATATTTGCAAATAAATAACTATCCTATGATCTCATCTAGTGGATGCTCATAGGTATCCCCCCATTGGGAACCTAATTCAATAAATTGGTGGTGCTGTAAAGGAGAATGTATAGGTGTAATATCTACCACTGTAGAATCTATAATGATCTACATATGTATAATAAGACTCTGTGATCATGAAGAAATAATAAAAGGGATGGGAGTTTGGGGAACCCATCATTGAGTGCTTCATGGTTTATTTTAAATAAAAGTAATATGAACATGTTTAAGTGATATATATATATATATATATATATATATATCTCTAAATAAAGTATTTATTATATGATTATTATGTAGAACCCACTATGGATGTATGATGCAATGGTATCTCAAGTATCAACCACCAAGGAAAGGGGATTGCTTATTGTTTACCCTTTTGTGGAGGATTAACCTTAGTAGTTTTGATAATTAATTATTTGGGTATAAACTACTCTTGTTCAAGTGGATGTTAATATGCAATTCAATTCCACCAAATATTTAACCCTAAAATATAGATTAAGGAATATAAGGTTAAATAGGATAAAGACTACCTAGGGAAAAAGGGTGATAAACTATTTATATAGTAGGACGATAAATTTATAAACTCAGACAAACAATATTTTGAATTTAAATAATTAGATATACTAAAAATAATAAGTTAAAACAATGATTGATATTTAAATAAATAGAAAAATAATGGTATTTATCTAGATTATTATGTGCATATATAACGTGGAACAAGCTAGAAATAGATTGGATCTAGATTCTGGACTAGTCATCAAATGCTATAAATTTAACCTTAGACACTTGTGTTAACCTTGAATAGTTATGTTTAATCTTCTATCTAACCTAGATATAGGTGTGTAGTATAGAATACCTTCTAGATTTGGATGTGACCACTTGGAATGTTTTCAGTTTTATGTCATCTTCACTCTTATGTAATCAGATCTAGATTATGAGCTATCACTCCTTATCAAATAGAAAAATCCTACTTCTTCATCTTCATAGGGGCTATGATAAAAATGGGTTAGTGGGATCATGGTTTTGAGCTAAGCCCAAAGACCCCTCTATTAGTGGGTGATACTTACATAAACACTACTATGAAGAGGGTCTTAGAATCATAGTTCTCACCTATGTGTGGGATTATGTGTGCATAAGGATGAAATACGTGATAGGTAAGCACAATATTGACCTATCTTGTAACTTGGAAAATATGTCTCATGGGTTACTCCTTTAGTACTTTAGGCTTGAAGATATGTTGTCCCTATGACTGATATGGAAATAGGGGAAAATAAGTAAGCTTTGCTCACTTGAATGATTTTGGTAAGTTTCCTTGTGATTTGTTTAGTCTGTGCTAAGAGAAGAATGAATGAGGATTGATCATGCATATATACCAATCATTTTATAGAATATATTAGATTATGTTGGGAGTAGAACAAGGTTACAAAAATCAAAAAGTTTAATTTGTGGAAATGTGTAACTCATACTATTTTATCTTTTATATCTACTTAATATGTATTCAACACTTAAAAACATAACAATAGTATACATAATGTGAATATTCTTTCCTTTGGATGTAGAAAAAGGCTAGAATATGAAGCAACAACACCTTATAAAAAATCTATATATAACACTGAGTTGTATTATAAAATGGTTTCAATGTGATAGAGATAATATAAAGTTTTGAAATGGTTTCTCTCTAAGTGTATTTTATTGTTTTTTTAGTGCATAATGAATGCTCTATTTTATTATATTTGTTAATCATGTAGATTATTCCACATGTTCTATACAATTAAGTCTACATTTTATGCATAAATATATGTAATTTTACCTTTAAATAACTTGTTTTGATATGATTTTTTATCTATTGTATACTTTTGTCACAGTTCACATAGCTATCCCTATATTAACATGTTTTGATGGGTTTTCTAGGAACCTCTTCTAATAATGGTGAAGCGAGCATGGATGACTAAAACATGCTACAATGGCTACTGGGGTAGAGATATGTAGAGAGATGGCTAGAAAAAAGAATCCAAAAATTAGTATAAGAATAAAAATAATAGGAAATACTATCAAAAAAATTATTTAAGAGCATATATATATAGAAATATATGAAATATTCTGGTGTGAGTTACCTAGACTATTAGTTACATGGTTATCTAGATTGGAGTACTAATATTTTTAGCCTAGAAGGAGAATTTATAGTTTAAATAGAAGAAAAACTAAATAGTCTATGAGCTTTAGATACTGATTAGACCCATGTGATAAATCACTAGAAAAGGATTGCCATCGATGGTTACATCAAAAATTTTGATATACAAGGATATATGGATTTTGAAACTACACATGACCTATTTGTAAGGGGCATCCCAGGAAAGTTTCTCCAATGACTACCTACTCTTATCAATATGTTGGTAATTAAAAATGCCATGGTGCCTACCCCTACCAACATGGAGTAGTTACTTCAATTATTATGGGAGTATGTACAATGTAGGAGTGAATGATGTAGAACTAAATAGAGGAAATTGAACCTAAACTCAAAATATGGAGGATGTAAAGAAGTAGAGTGAGAAGAAATTTTTGGGATTAGAAATAAAATTGTGAAAAAAAAGAATGTGGAATAAAAAGACAACCCAAATTTAAATGTGAATAGGATTAAGAGTAAAATAGAGGATGTAAAAGAGAGGGGAGCCCAAAAAGGCTACACAAGTTATAGAAATTGGAGAGTTTGGAGAATATGCAAAGTGAGGAATGAAGGGATTGAGAAATAAGAAGACAAATATGGGGATAAAGAGAATATGGAACAAAGTGAGGAGAAATAGGAAAGTAGATTAATAGTAGATTAATTAGAGGATAGAGGTAGATCATAGTTAAAAGGGGGGATATTATTTGGACCAGGGAAAGAGTATTATCTAGAGGAAGTTATGCACAATCACAATAAAATCATAAGTTAAATATCACAAATTGAAGAAGTTGAAAAAATATATCATTCATCTTATAAGTACACATTCCCCAATCCCACTTTATCTTCATTAAAGGAAACACAAAGTGTAATGGTCAGGACAAGAGGAAATTGGTTTGAATAATTTATAGATAAATTTGGTAAACTTAGAATAGAAAATAAGAAAACAATAGACAAGAAGAGGTTAGGTTCTATTTTACAACCAGTTTTAAGACACCCATAAGGACTTGTTTGTAAAAGCCAATAGTAACATTTACCAGTGTACCAAACATGGAATTTAATGAAATAATGTTTATTAATTTAAAACCATATGATAGGTCTTCTAACCCTAAACAATATTTGTTAACCTATTGTATGAAATGGCAGGTTAAGGGAGTGATTGATGAAGATGTGAAGAAATAAAAAACTCATAGGAGCCTTAACAGGTTGAAGTCTAGAGTTTATTTATAAAAGGGATGTTAATTACTTAAGTATTAAATAAGTTAAGGATCGGTTAATTTTAGATTTCAAGATAACAAGTGATCAATCTAGACCATTCAAAACTTTAAGGAGATTCGAGAATGAAGTATAAATTTGAATGGGAGTATGATCATAGATTATAAGATGTAATGAACAAAGTTCATTTTATTTTAGAATATAAAGATAAGGCTTCCTCATTTATGGAAGGGATATGATCAAGGATTAAGTTTACCATTTCATAGTCATAGTTCTTGGCTAAGGCTGATGCATAAGCAACTGCACTCCAGGTAGAATATATTGAGGATTATGGATACACCCCATTAATTGGTTCTAAAATTAAGATTAAAAATAATGTTTTTCCTAGGAAGATGAATGAGATTTATGAGAGCAATAAACCTAAGTTGGGTCTACGGTGTATGGAGTATGGTAAGTAAGTAAATCATAGGAATGATTGTCATAAAATCAAAATAGAGTATTGTGATATATGTAGAGTATTAGGACATACAACATCAAAGTGTCATCTACTATAATATTACTTTCAAATACCATAGATCTTGTACTATAACTTTTTAAGTTAATTAATCACGATGAAAAGATTTTTCATGATCTATAATAACTAAATAAAACATCACTTAGAATATATTTTTAGCTTCTACACAATAAATACATACTACAAAGTAGAGAATTCTAAGCCCAGAGGTAAAAATGTCTAACCCAACACAAGGTGTTCTGGGGTGGATGCCTTCATTGCCAAAATATCAACCCTTGGGTCTGGTAAGATGGACACCATCATCTCCACAAATGTCTCCACATTATTAGTACCAATAATTTTGAAATACTATGATTCCATAGCTGTATCAATCAAATTGGACTCCATCATCTTATTATTGACAATATGGTGGATATGATGCACAATAATAATAGCTAGGGCGATTTGATGGGAAATAATCATAAGGTTGGGGTTTCCAACAAAATAGAGGATATAAAGGAGGGTACCATGGTGGATACTAGGGAGGTATAAATAATAATAACTGATAAACTTATCAACCAATTTAATGTTTTTTATGCTGGATATAACCACTTCACATGAAATTACTCAACTAATCCTCAAAGGTAGATGTACTGTGTCTATTATAAAGTTATAGGAAAACATCATACTAAATATTTCTTAGTTTTAGAGAAGTAGAGGAAAAAGAAACTTGTGTGAAATGTAAATATGATAAATTCACATCCTAGGTAAAATGTGTTCATGTAAGCAGTCATAAGGAAACAACACATAGAGCAAGGATTGCCTCTATAAATTCTATAGGATCACAAAATTAGGAGGGTTTAATAGGATAAGTATCCTAACCTTACAAGGGAAAAAGCCTTGATGTACCAAGCAACCCAAGTTCTTTATAAGATACAACAATAGGCTACATCAAAGTGTGATGCATTGATATGTAGATGTATGGGTAGATTATCCACATAATGAGGTAAAAGGGAGTAGTCACTGCTTTGACTGACCTTTTATAACTTTTGAGCACTCTATGAAATGAATATATCTCATAAAATATTAAAAATATATTAAATAACTTGTTGGAGTGCACATAATGAGGTTACTAACATACTGACAAGTTTATTTAGTAAATAAAAACTAAGAAGCCCTAGGATTTTTATTCCCACATACATATTAAGTTGGCAGGATATGAGGTACCCAATGTTGTATTTTATTTTGGAAGTATAGTGAATATGATTTTGTGGTCTACATGGGAAGCTATTGTATGACCAACACTTAAATACAACCTTGTCACACTAAGCCTCAAAGACTATGGTAGGGTAGAGCCTATTGGTAGACTAGAATATGTAGAAATCAAAGTGGCTGACCTAAACTTGCAAAGATATTTTGAAGTAATTGACATGAAGACTGATGAAATGCACTATCCTACATTAATTGGTAAGAAGTGGGCCTATGATTATCAAATGACCATTAATATAATGCATAATCAATTAAAAGTACACCAAGGGCATAAAATAATCATTATACCCTTGAAAAAATTAGAGCACAAGCCATACATCATACCTAAGGAGTTGAAATCACCATATACATATGGAGACAATAGTTAGTTCAAGGTGAGTATTGAATATAATAATAATGCCTTGCAAGCTGTCTAATGTAAATTTTATCAACTAAAAATTTATCCTTAATAATAGTTATAAATAAATAAATAATCTATATATAGGCCCTTGATCATAAAGGCACTAGTTTTACAATTTCAAATGGATGAATGTAGGTCACTTTCTGTGCAATCACTAACTATATCAAAAGCATATTTTATGTATAAATAGGTGTAATAGATATGGATTACATCAAGATAATGAACAAATACCTTTTACCATGGGAGATTGCATCCTTATTTAGTTGTGACTCAAATACTTATGTGTTGAATTGGTCAAGGGGAGATCATGAAGTATGCCCAATTTGCATGGTTCTCACCATAAAACACCAACTTGCATAATACTTTACAAATGATGACTTGGATCAATTTATCCTAAGGTTTGAACATCATGTGACAAACATAGATCAAAGGGTGAGTGTGTCAAATTATGTACTAGATGGAGCTAGTATGACTTGGTGGGTAGTTCATATAAGTAAACAATTACCATGGGATGAGGCTTACAAACTAATGCAAGCTCATTTTTAGCTACCTCCTACTATCATAAAACAATGACCATTTTTATAATAAAGACAATGCCTCAAGATATATGTGTATAAGTGTGTAGATGTGTTGTTTACACAAGGTGTAGAACCGAAGTATTGGGTGCATGTTTTCAGATATACTTTTCAAGCACTCCCAACATCCTAGTAATTATGCTAAGAACATAGGGTGCAATAAAGAAATGGCCTCAAGTACAACAATATTTATTTAAAACTTTTGTAGTTGAGGATAAGAATCCTCTAGTGCATAATTCACTGAATAAGTTGAAAATACTATTTTGTCATGAGTGATTATAAGACTTAAGTAATAGGGTAGATTCATCTTCACAACAAGAAGTAGCTAGATATTTGAATGAAGCTATCTAAAATTACAAGGCAAGAAAATAGAAGGAACAAATTTTCATCAAATCATGTAATATAATCACAAATGATGAAGAACTAAAGGAGTATAGTGATAATTATAATGACCAAGATTTAAAGGGATTCTTTGACTTAGAGCACTAAACAAATCTACCAAAAGATAACATCACAAAAAAAACTAAAGATGTAAAACTACAAAATCTAAATTTTCCTGAACAAGGACAAAGAACTCTTCGAGAGTCCATCCCTAATGGATCTGAAAAGATATATCAAGAGCCTTTGAAAAAACATTTTGAGAACATTGGGAAAGAGTTTGTCCCCAATATTTTGAATATAATAGATTAATGGACATAGACTAATATTTTTGAAGGGCTGTATCTATTGAAAGATTATCAAGATGTCTTTTCAACAAGGTTTGTATAGGTGAACGGTGTAAATATATCATTAGGAGAAATGTAAATTAAACTAAAGGAATGCAAAAAAATTGTGAAAAAGTGACCATATTGACTAAATACTAACATGAAGATGAAATAAAATGTTAAAATGGATAGGATGCATGAATCAATCATCATCTACCTAGTGGAAAAGGCTAACTAGGTTAGTCTAGTTGTAGTACAACCTAAGAAGTTAGGGGAAATTATAATCTATAGAGACTATTGTATGTTGAATTATACTTGTATCAATGCTACATTTCCTATAAATTTTACAAATGAATTTTTGGAATCAATTGTAGGACATGAAGTCTATTCTTTCATAGATGGATTTAGTGAGTACCACCAGATCCCAATCATAGTATATGACCAAGCCAAAATAACTTTTGTAATAGAATGGGATTCTTTTACATACAATGTAATGCCATTTAGTTTGAAGAATTCTCCAAATATATTTTTTATTGATGTTGTCACCACATTTAATGATTTTATTCATGATTTCCTAGAGGTATACTTAGATGATCGATATGTATTTTCTCTATTCAAAGAGCATAAATCTAAATTACAACTTATGTTAGAATGTTGTTGAGCACTCTGCATTGCATTAAATTTTTAAAATTTATTTTTTTTTTAAAAATTAGTGTCCTCTTAGGGAATATAGTGTGAAATAATGGGATTTTGGTGGATCAAGCCAAAATTATAGTAATTATGGGAATTCCACCACCTACAAGCTCAAAAAAAGTAAAATATTTCTTAGGCCATACAAGATACTATAGAAAATTCATTAAAGGATACATAGATATATATGCACCCATGGAAAAATTAATGTCCAAGGATATAAGGTTTGAATGGAAAATGGAGTGTCAAGCAACATTTGTGGATCTAAAACAAAGATTAGTTACAACTCTCATATTAGGTTTTCCTAACTGGAGAAAACCATTTCATGTTCAAGTGGATGATTCAAGCACTGTAGTAGGAGATATCTTTTCAAAACTAGGATATGGAGGATTGGATCATCCCATCTATTTAAAAAGTATGAAACTCTTAGTTGTAAAAAATAACTATTAGAGGGAAGCTTTAGTAATGGTGTTTGCACTTCAATAGTTCACACATTACTTGATAGATACACCATTTGAGTTCTTTACAGATCATCAGGCCCTATGATATTTGGTTAAAAATCCCATGTTAGGTAGAATAAAATCTATATGGTTCATTATATTTCAATAATTATAGTTTATAATCAATGTTAAGCATGGAATGGAAAATGTCAGACCAAACCATTTGAGTTGAATACATAGTGGGGAAGAACTTGAGGAACTTCAAGTTGAATCATTAGACACACATTTTCTTCAAGTCTTTGTGAAACCTGAGAACTTGGAAGACATCAAGTTTTATAAAAAAAATATCTTTCTTGTGTACTATGTATAAAGGGGTAGAAAGTAGTTGATTATAAGAACCATCCCTTTCAACATCATTAATGGGTTTTTATTCAAAATGGGAAAGTTGATGTACTACATAGAGTGGATATGGAGCATGATGACAACTTATTCTTGAAGAGGCATATAAAGGAATATTATGTGGTAATTTAATAGGAGAATACACTAAAAGGAAGATACTACAAAGTTGTTTATGGTGGCCTACTCTATTTCAAGATGCACACTGAGTAGTGAAACATTGTAACATTTTCCAAAGGATGGGTAAACCTAATTAGAGACATGAAATGCCATTAAATATTATGTTAGTGGATAAAACATTAGAATATTTTGGAATTAACTTTTTGGGGATAATTTATCCACCTAGTAAGCATAGTCATGAATGATATTATTGAGGTGTTGTCATTGATGTCAATAGAGTGTTATCAGTGATATCATGAGAATGTTGTGTATGGTCACTAATGTCAAGTTGATTGATGTCAAATATGATGATGTCATGAGGTGCATAGTGAAGTATGGTATGAAGATACCTTATGAGAAGGTGTGAGCATGGTAACTTAGAAGAGTGTAGTGATGAGAAGAAGATAATGAACATGGTCATGGTTAGTATGAAGATCTACATACCATTATTTGAGACATATGACTTGAGAATCTTAGTAATGGTTTGAAGATGCCAAGAATGAGATCTTGAGGTATAGGTTATAATGATGATATGGGTCAGCATATGGTCAATATGTTATAAAATCATGAGAAGTCTAGTCATGTTGATATGAAAGTATAAATCCGAAGCATAGTCAAGAGTATCTCATAAAGGTACAAAGAATTCATAGCTCAAGATCAAGAGTGATGAAGCATTGGAATAGGTGTGATAAGGTGTAACAAGCATGTTACTAAAGTTAAAAGTGTTAGATTAAATAAAAATCATGAAAAGTGGTTTTGAGGTTTGCACCTAGACCTAATCCTTGAGTTTTGACTGGCATATTGAGGCATGAGATCAATTTTTCAAGTAAATATTGAGAAGGTGAGTATGGATAAAGGTTTAAAATGTCTTTTTAAGTGTGATAATGTTATATGAGGTCATGGTTTGAATAATAAATCTTGAAATATTGTTTTGAGGTCTCTAGAGTATGTAGAGTAAAGGTTTCCAAACCCGAGAGACACTTTTTGATGCTTGTTGGCACATATGAATATTGAATGGGAAGATGAGATATTATGGAGAGATGGAAAAGGGTCCTAAAAATTATTTCCAACCATTAAGAGTTAGTTTTAGGGGTAGAGCTTTATAAACAAACATTAAGAATGGAAATAAGTCTAAAACCCTCCTAAAACCCTCATATTGACCTGATATGGAATAACTTGATGGAAATGGATTATAATGGATTTTATGACCTATTTTTATGATTGGATCATTTATTGGACTCTCCCAAGTACCTCTAGGTATGATTGGTTTGTTAGGTGAGTGAGTGGACCCCATAAAAAGTGCTTGTTTCTCAATTTTTTATTATAACAAGTAGAGTTGACCAAGTCAAAGTTAATAAATTAATGAATCTTGAATCTTGAGACTTACATTTTATGTTCATGGTGGTTTTTGGATTGGTTATAGACCTTAGATGAAAAACTAAGAAAAAGTGAGAATGAGATTAGGGTTGTGTTATCATAGATTAGAGATGGATAAAAATGCATGGGAATGTTTTCTAATAACTTTAATACATGACCATATTGGATATAATATTTGGTGATGATTATATTTAGAAAAAAGTTGCTCTCAAATTGACTTGTCTAAATCAATGAGTTCTGTGTATAGTGAAGTCATGAGATCAGTTTGTAAGACCAATATTGATATTATATATTATGATATATTTATTTTAAGTTAGTTTGAGGATGTTTTTTGATCATATAAATTCATTGGAAGTCTCTTAAAGTGTTTCTACAAGTGTTTTAGGTCATTGTTTCCATGATTGTGTTTTGAAGCTTATTGGTAGTTCTGAGTGGGATACTTGCAAAGAAGGGTTTGAGTACTTGTGCCTTGAGTTGTGAGGTATAATGAAAATGGTTATGACACTAATATCATGAGGCTTCTTTCTATATGATTTTTTTCCTTTTTTGTTTAACAAGATTGTGTTTTTGGTTTAGTTGTTCAAGATAGAATTTTTGGGTATGCACAAGACTAATTGTGAACAGTGCTAATAGCATTCTTCAAGTGGTGGTTGGAGGTAAAAGGTGTCATGGAACCAAGATTATATTTGTATGGGTATATTAAAGTGAAATATGATATGTTCCTATCATGTGAAAACTTTGAGAGTGTTCCAATGTGTTCAGAAGGTAATGTGTACTAATGAAGGCTTAATTAAATTATGTCTCCTTAAGGTCTAAAAGGGGTTTCGGTCCTATATGATATGTAAAAACTATTTTAATGTTTGATTAATCATTTTTTCCTATCTTATGGTCCATTTTTTATAAAAAAATAAGTGGACAAGTGTGTATGTCTGACCAAGAGGTGTATGAGCAAGAGCCTAGTATAAGAACAAGGCCTAATAGGCCTAATTATCTAGTGTGAGTTAGTGTGAAGCATAAAATCAAACAAAAGTACACAAATAGGAGTAATATGAGGTCATGTGGACCATTATATAGGTGTCATTAATATATAATATTAGTTATAAGTATAAATATTAAGGTTAGATGGCCTAATTAAGTCAAGAAGAGGGCTAGTTGAGCAAAAAAGGCTAGATGCCAGTTTGAAAGGGATATAAGTGAATGAAGAGCTAAGAAAGGACCATAATGTTTTGAATATTGAAACAAAGACAAATATTTAAGGTATAGGACTACTTGGATGACTATTTTCTTGGTCAAGAGGTGGCTGAGTTGGTGTTAAGTCACTAAGGGAGTTGGTGCCTCCTTGTAAGGGGGTGTTTATTAAAGACTCTGTCAAGTTGGTGCTTGATAGATTAGGGTTGGTGATACAAGTTGAGTGGGTGATAAAATAAATTAAATTCATTGATTTATGGGAATATCTATCCAATATATAATTATTGTGTTTTATTCCCCATGAGGGTTTCTCATTTACATGATGTGTTCATTCTTGTTATGTGTATATTCTCAGTACTATGTTACTAGACTAGTTGATATTGCTCACATGATGATGTTATTTGATGAATGATTAGAAGTTTTGGTATCGAGTAAATGTAAAATCTAATAAAAGACACTAATTCACCCCCTTCTTAGTCATCCTTCTTCCAAAAATTGGTATCAAAGCATGGTATTTTGAGACAGGCCTAACAACTTAAAGGTGATTCTAAAAAGCACAAGAATGAATTATGATGATGATAGTGTTTATCTTGATTGTAATGATGGTCTACCAAATAAAGATGGCACTAGTAGAGTTGACTAATAATAAGAAGGATGTCAAGGTGATTAATGATCAACTCATAAACCAAGGTGGGTTGTTTGATACTATAGAACATATGTTAGATTTGGAAGAATGTCAAGAATATTCTCTACTAGCTCAGAAGAATTATGTAGAAGCCAAGTCAAAGTTCAAGCCTAAGTTGAAAATCAAGTATATAAGGATTTTGAATAATAGTTAGTCTTGTGAGAGTATCGATATCTAGGATTCTCTTAAATTTATGTTTTTCTAGTACCCTATATACGGGTGACTCCTTTAAGGATTCATGGAGACACTCATTTGTAAGTGTAAGTATGGTGGATGCTTATTGAGATTTGATAGTTAATATAGGTAAATAAGGTATGAAGACATGTTGAGGTAATTTTTTGATATCTAGTTATAGATAAGCTTGATATATGTTGAGATTTGATATCAGTACCAAAGTACTTGATCTATGTTGGAGATGGTCTGTATGGTAAACAAGCTAAGAAGATAAAGGGAGAGCATGGTTGTATGATCCTTCTTTGTTGAGTTGTTTCATTAAGTGATTTATGTTTGGTATAAGGGGGAGTCCCTAATTATATAATTGGTGTCAATAATGTTAGTTTCAATCATCACAAAGATTGAGCATGAGCATAGGGGGAACATGATTATGCTATGTGATCCTTCTCTATTGAAGATGACTGATAGTATTATCATTAGGTCCTTAATATGAAATGTGTATGTTTAAATTTAGAGTGATATCATTATCATTAAGACAATATGAATGTATTGAGAATGTATTAGTGTGTAAGACATGAATATGATACTATCACAAAGATCTAAGTATGTAAAACATTGTGAATTCATGAAAAACCAGTTAACATAAAAGAAAATTGCAAATTTGTTCATTAGGGTATTACCATAAAGATTTAAGTGATTAGGTGAATAAAAGTGTTGTTATGATGAGGTTTGTGAAATGATAGATTAAGGATCATGAAGGATTATATTGATCCCTTAGGAAAATTTCCTTGATTATAGATAAACCTAATAGACATGGTGGATAAGTATGAACATCATTCAGTAGTCATCAAAGACCAAATTCCATCAGATAGACAACAGCAAAGTAGTGTGTAATTACCTAGTTTATGAGAGTTACTGAAGATGGTTTGTCATCAATTATTTTTGAGAGAAATTATCAACTTAGGGGGAGAATTGTATTCTTTATTGAATTTTAGGTCCAAGGATAAGATAATAGTCTATTGGAGATGTGATTATAGAGATGGGTTACAAAGTAGTTATATGATGACTTGATCAAACCAACCACATTCATGATATTGTGTTGCAAAAATTATGAATAACTCATGGAGATAGGGTAACCAATCATGTTTCTATAATTGGTGTATAGTGCCAATAAGGTATACAAAGACATAGAAACATATTGGATGTTATTTATAGGACTGAGGTCATGGTGAATGTTTTAGCAAGGAAATGAAAATGGGTATTATCCATCTTTGTGACACCAAGGTACATCAAGAAAGGTGAGTGTTCATGTGTATTTAAATTCATTCAAAATATGCATGCATGAAGTTTAGAGGATAATGTTTCTTAAAGTGGTTTCCATGTATGTTTGCCATCAAATTAGGGGGAGAAAATGTGTTTTCAGTAGTTGGATGAGTGTTTTTGAGTTCTAAATTCATTTAAAGGTGGTTATATAAAGCTTCCTAGAACCATAGTCCACTTTATCATTAATGTAAAATGGGGAAATAGAATTAATAAACAAGGAGAGAGTTCTAAAAGTATTTATAAGAGTGGTTTCTATCAATGTTTTTGAAGGTGGTTACCATCAATGACAAAAGGGGAGATTATTGAGGTGTTATTATTGATGTCAATAGAGTGTTGTCATTGATATCATGAGAATGTTATGTATGGTCACTGATGTCAAGTTAATTGATGTCAAAGTTGATGATTCCATAGGGTTCTAAGTGAAGGATGGCATGATGAGACCTTCTGAGAAGGTGTGAGCATGGTAACTTGGAAGAGTGTAGTGATGAGAAGAAGACAATGAGTGTGGTCATGGTCAATATGAAGATCTATAAGACATTATTTGAGAAATATGACTTGAGAATCCTAGTAATGGTTTGAATATGTCAAGAGTGAGATATTTAGGTATATGTTAGAATGATGATACAGGTTAGCATATGGTCAGTATGTTATAAAAGTATGAGAAGTCTAGTAATGTTGATATGAAGGTATAGATCTAGAACATAGTCAATAGTATCTCATGAAGGTATAAAGCATTGATAGGTCAAGATAAAGAGTGATGAAGCATTTTAAAAATTGTGATAAAGTATCCCAGGCATGTTAGTGAAGTCAAAAGTGCTAGCTTGAAAAAAAGGCATGAAAGGTGGTTTTGAGGTCTCCACCTAGACCTAGTCCTTTAGTTTTGCCTAGACTATTGAGGCATTAGATCATTTGTCTAAGGAAATATTACAAATGTGATTATAAATAAAGTTTTTACATGTTTTTTTAAGTGTGTTCATGTTTTATGAGGTCATGGTTTGAAGAAGAAAGCTTGAAATACTATTTTGAGGTATCTAGAGTATGTAGAGCAAAGGTTTCCAAGCTTGAGAGACACTTTTTGATGATTGTTAGCACATGTTACAAGTTTAATGGGAATATTATATCTTAGGGAGAGATGTAAAATGGTCTTAGAGATGATTTCCAATCATTATGAGCTAGTTTAGGGTTAGAGATTTATGAACAAACATTAAGAATGGAAACATGTCTAAAACCCTCCTAAAACCCTCATAGTGACTTGATATGGAATATATTGATAGAAATGGATTAGAATGGATTGGATGAACTATTTTGATTATTTTATAATGTATTTTACTCTCCCAAGTACCTCCAAGTATAATTGGTTTATCAGGTGAGTGAGTGGACCCATAAAAAAGTGCTTATTTCTTAGAAATTTACTGTAACAAGCAAATTTGACCAAGTCAAAGTTACTAAATGAATGAAGTTTTAAGATTGAGATTTATATTTATTGTTAATGGTAGTTTATGTATAATTTATATACCTTATATGTGAAAAACTAGTCATGCAAGTTGACCTATTGCTAAAAGGCATAATGGTTCAGATAATGAGAAAAACTAGGCAAAAATGAGAATGATATCAGTGTTGTGTTATCATGGATTAGGGATGGATCCAAATGAATGGTAATTTTTTTAAAGACATTTAATACATGTACATATTAGATATAATATTTGGTGATGATTGTATATATCAAAAATTTGCTCTCAATTTAACTTATCTAAATCAATGAGGTATGTGTACGAGGAAGTCATGAGATTGGTCTATAAGATAAATATTGATATTAGAGATTATGATATATTTATTTTAAGTTGTTATAAAGATGTTTTATGATTATATAAATTAATTTTAATTCTTTGAAAGTGTTTCAGGTCATTGTTTCTATGACTATGTTTTGAAGCTTATTGGTAGTTCTGAGTGGGCTACTTGTAAAGAAGAGTTTGATTACTTTTGCCTTGATTTGTGAGGAATAATGAACATGTTGATGGCCCTAAGGTCAAGAGGATTCTTTGTACATTATTTTTTTTCTTGGTTTTCTGAAAATATTTTGTTTTTTGTTTAGTTGTTCAAGACATACTTTATGGGTATGTACAAGCCTAATTGTGAACAGTGCTAATGATGTGCCTCAAGTGGTGGTTGGAGATAAAAGGTGTCATGGACCCAAGATGTTATTGGTATGGATATGTTACATTTAAATATGATATGTTACTACTATGTGAAAATTTTGAGAGTGTTCCAATGTTTTCAAAGGGTAATGTGTGCTAATGAAGGCCTAATTGAATTAGGTCTCCTTGAGGCCTAAAAGGGGTTTTGGTCCTATATTCTATGAATGATATATTGTAATGTTTGATTAATTATTTTTTTATGTATTAAGGCCCATTATATTTAAAAACTAAGTGGAAAAGTGTGTATATATGACCAAGAGGTGTATGAGTAAAATCCTAGTATAAGAACAAGGCCTAATAGGCCTAATTGTCTAGGGTGAGTTACTGTGAAGTGTACAAGCAAAAAAAGTGCACAAAGAGAAGTAGGAGGAGGTAATGTGGACCATAAAATGGGTGTCATGAATATATAGGATATCTGAGTATGGATAATAAGGTTAGATGACCTAATCAAGTCAAGAAGAGGGTGAGACAGTAAGACCTAATTAGGAAATGTTAATCTGAGAAAATAGGAAAGATTAACCTAGAAAGTAAGAAAACTATTATAGAAATTAAGAAATATATTATACTCCAAGGAGCTCCTCTTTGGTTGTGGAGGAAACACCTGTAGATAAGAATAAGACTTAAACAAAGAAAATGTTAGAATAAGATATGGTGGACTACCAAGCTACGTGCTCGGTCCCGAAAACGTAAAGCTCCGTAAGGGATGACAATCAACTATTTAAAACAAAGAGATTTGTATAAAATGAAATGATAAAAGACTTAAAGAAATGGAAAGGCAGAATGTTGTGTACCTATTCCCTGTAATTCGTGAGTCTCAATAGGCTGGTCAGAGGTTGTGTCTAGTCTTTGGGCTATTTAGATTGGTTTTTTGGTTTACACTATCACTGACGTCGGTTATGTTGTCATGTCGATAGGTAAATATTGCCGACGTCGGTTAGGCTGCCGATGTCGGTAGGGGCAGTAGGCCTTTGGATGGGTCTCAGGGTATTTTTGTGGTAAACAAAGGAGTTTTTGAGAGTTTGTGGGTTTGTGTAGAGTTATGATAAGGTGAATAGGGTCTAAGGAAGGGCAAAAGGTGGAGGGTAGGTGTGAGAAGAGGGAGAGAATAAGAGGAAGGCTTTTCAGCCCTTCCACGGAGGAAGTCAGATCTCTTTTACAGTATTCAAAAATAGTAAATAGAAACTAATTACCAACGTGTTCTAAAATACTAAAATGAGAAGAAGAACACTTAGCTCTATTAGTTGAAGAACCAGAGGTGTCAGGATGCTTGTTCCTATTGTGGCTGATGTTGAGGTCCTCATACAGTGCTTCAATCCAATCTCTGGAATGACTTGTGTAGAACTTTGGTAGCTTAGAGGATGATAGTTGAGTTCTGATGCTTGGTCTCAGAGTGTGCGTGTTGATATGTGAAGAGGTGGGGGGGGAAACTCCGGGTTAGATTCTAGCTTATGTAACTGATGTCGGTGATCCTGCCAGCATCGGCCGATAGTTGACTGATGTCGGTGGCTAGAGAATGGGTAAAAGGCATATTTTTAGCCCTTTGCCCATTTCTCCATCTGCCAAGTGCATTTGTTATTGGAGAATGGTAAAAAAATGGGTTTATTAGGCATGAGTGTTAGTTAGGAGGTTAGGATGGAGTGATAATAGGTCATGCTTTAGATGACCTAGTCTCAGGGTGACTCATAGGGTAAGAAATGGTCTTAGGGTGAGGTGTCTAGGTGAGGTGTCTAAGGAAGGTGTCCAGATGAGGTGTCCAAGGTGAGGTGTCTAGGTGAGGTCATTAATTTAAAATAAGTAGTTTATTTTAAATTAATAAGGTAAGTGTTTAGAAGGGGACCAAGGGGGGGTTGACACAATGTTGGTGTCTACAGGGAGAGTCTCTAAATAAGGGCTAGCTCCCTCTAATGTATCTTTTAGGCCCTAGTTTCTCCTACTGCTAACAAATATAATGAAAAAAGGGGGGATGAAAAGGGAGAGAGAGATGCTAGAAATAGAACTTAAGCCTAAAAAACAAAAAAGGTGATACACCAGAAAAGTGATGACCCACCTAGCCTGAATATACACTTTTCACCAGGAAGAAACACCCATACACTTCATCTGACATGGGAAACTCTTCTATTTCAGTGAGTCAGGGTTCCATAGAGATATAGGGAGGAAAGAACTACCAAAGGTGCTCTACAACACACTTAGGCAACCTATTCACATGCACCTATATTCTTACTGTAGACACTTTTGGCAGACCTACAAAAAGGAGACTTCACAATGCACTGGACATGCTGTAATTGATCTGTGAAAAGCATGAGTGATAATGACTTAACACAAAATAAGAACACAGACATATACTTTAAAGTGCAAGTCCAGATAGAGGTAAAAAAGCTAAGTCTTGATTCAAGGTAAAATCTAGCAGCTCTACCTTACAAGCCTAAGTATTTTTGGGTAGAGTTTTGCCTTAAGGCTAAGAGAGTGAATCATTTCTCAAATGAGAAGCTTTACAATATATAGAGGAAGAGAAGAGGCCCTTTGGTGCCCTTTTTAGTAAATGACCCATGTGCATTCTGATCACTGGGAAGAGTAAGCCACTTAAACATCATATGAGAAATTATGGGTCACGCCGATTGTCTGCTTACAAGACCACTCCTTCAAGGTGATTACGTGGCTTGTCTACTCATTGATGCAAAATAAATAAAATGGGTCCAGTCGCTAGCCATTTGCACCTCTCAATGATCAATTTGCATACACTGTATCATCTACTGGAGTAACTCCTTGAGTTAATACCTTCTTCACCACTTAGATGCTTTGTCTACTCCTGCACTTTGTCTTCTTCTTGGTCTCTCTCTTTCTAGCTTCTTCTAGTGGGTCACTGTGTTCCTTAGGCTCTTCCTGATTGCCTTGGCCACTTTCCATTGATTTCTAAATATGTGACATGTGGCTTGTTCCACTATGAAATAGGTAGGACATGTGGCAACATCCGCTTGACTCATGGAAGCTTTAGGCACCCTTTGAAGGTCTTGTGGAAGAGGACATGTGTCAGCTTCTACCGAGCCTTGCAGGGGACACGTGGCATGTTTTACTGCTCCTAAAAAAGCATTTCAAAACCTTTTATGGTTGCCACTTGGTGCCTTATGCGCTCTAGATTTCTTGTTGTAAAATTTGACATTTGCGAGCCTGTCACAACTTGAAAACTAATAGCTAGTCCATCTTGAAATTGACAGCTTTTTAGGATGTCATCGTCCTTAGAAAATTCCTTCAGACCCTTTCTATGGGTTTTTTCTCATGAGCAATTTTCCTATAGATAAAAAGTCCATGAGAATTGTCTATATTGCTTTGATTATTCCTTTGAGTTCTTTGGCTGTAGCTTCCCCAAAATCCTTTGAACTTTTTGTTGAAGGAAATCCTTCAGACAAAAAGTTTGAAAGAATTCAATGCCTTAAGATTTTTTCACATTTTGAAAACCTTTGACTGCCTTCGAAGTGTTCCCTACTCTCCACAAGGGTTTTGGACTCAGAACTTCCCTCCATAAGGGCACTCACCCTTTAGGTTTTTGGGACTCTTCTTTGAACTACCTAATTGAACTAAGCCGTTGAACCGACTGATTAAACCAAAAATGGTTCAATGGTTCAACACTGCGTGCCACTCCTTTGTTAAACCAAGCCTTTGAACCTATTGCTTAAACCAAGTGTTTGAATCATGTGTTGAACTGAGCTCATTGAACCCTTTGATTGAACCAAGCGATGAACTTTGCTGACTAAACCAAGGCTTTGAGCTTTGCGATGAACTTTGGCGTTGAAACTCTATCGTTGAACTAAATCATTGAACCAAATCGTTGAACCAAAGTGATAAACCAATGCATTGAACCAAGTTGATGAACTGATGCATTGAAATAAGGAATTAAACCAAGGTGTTGAACCAAAGTGTTGAACCAAAGCATTGAACCAAAGTGTTGAACAGGTTTAATGGTTCAACGGTTTAAAGCTGCCAACCTTCCTTGACAATTTATTCAGACAAGAGCTCAAAGAAGCCTTGTAAAACCCAACACTCTCTGAACTGACTCTTCATGCACCAAAAGACTAATCTATAAAGTTCATTGAAAAATCTTCTTTGCAGAATCCATAGAAACTTCACTTGCAGAGTCCATACAAATTGACCTGTAGAGTCCGTAGAAATTCTTGGACTTGTGCAAAATCAAAAAATGAATTGGCCTAGAACAGCAGGGGAAGAAGGGGACTAATTTTTGGCCTGTTGGGCAAAAAATGGTCAACACTATCCAAATTCTTCATGCCTTTGGAAAATTTTCTATGTTTTTAAGGTCCCCGAGCTCCAATAATTTGATAGGTGGCATTTATACATTACATGGAGCCATTTCAGCTTTAAGTAAAATTCTAAGTGTTCTAAGCTTTTGAGATTTGAGAACACACCACACAAAAAATTTACGTAAACTTAGAACCATAGAGGGATTAAAATGGAGTCAATCATATAATGGTCTCAAGGTCCCACAATCTAATAGCTCTAAGCTTTTGATCTCTAAGAAGTTGAAAGTTGGCACAATTTTATTGTCCTAGAGCTTCAAAGAATCAATGCCAAGTTAATGATTTAATGGTCCTATGACTCCAAGTCTCTAATCCTCCAAGGCTCTAATATTATGCCAAGTGTCAACATATTATTACCCAGAGCATTTATATAAATGTATATAGTTTAAAATGTTTAAACACCCATGCCTCTAAGTCTCTGAGTTTTAGTGGGCTTGATATTGCTCTATATGGTGTAATAATGTCAACTTGTGATGCCATAACATATAATGAAAATATATAAATCTAAAGTCTTAAACAATTAAGAAATGGATAAGTGTCACCATCCATGAGATGCATGGCCAAAGTACACATAAATAAGTTTTATAATAAAGAAAAGAAGTTGGCAAGCAAATAATTGACAACTATCTCAAATAAGATGTCTAGATATACAAAGTTAACAAAAAACATCCATATTAAAAATACAAACCTACCAAAGATGATTGACACATTTAAATTAAAATAGGAATGAAATCAATGATTTTTTATTATTATTGGAAAATGGCATGTTTTTTTTAACTAGGGACTTAAACCCTAGACAAGAGACAAACACAAGGCCTAAAATTCCATAGAATTCAACAAAGACACTATATATAAATAAATCAATCACAAGTACAAGACACATTACAAAAATTATAACCCAACCAACATGGCAAACAACCAAAATAAAAAAAAAATAGCTAAAATGGAACAAAACCTCAATCAAACATGAATCCAACCCAAGTCATCCACTAAGCTGAGGCCCTCCCTACTGAAGTGTCATAATAGTCTTTTGGATTGTCAATCTCTTACCTTTTATTTTTTATATGAACCTCACTCTACTCCCCACTATTTTCTACACATTTTAGGGGTAGAAGTTGAGAAACTATATCTTTTGAATGCCCCTTTAGATCCACCACAAAGTTATGTTTTTCACCCTTTAAATTCACTTCATTAGAGATGAAATGATTAGTAATTGATCTTGAAACAACCTTAGATTCTTCTAAAGTTTAAACCATTGAAATTCTATCCTATAAAATCTTGTGGTTTGGTTCTTGAGGTCTATGGATCCTCTTCCTCCTTTACTTCCTCTGAGTCTGACGAATCATGAAAGTTAGGAGCACACACTGTCATAAGATTTAAAAAAAAAACTCTTCCACCAAGTAGATTCTATCTTTATTTTATTGGAAATACTAAACTTATAAGTTAGGTTCCATATGCCAAAACCTATATGACACCTATAATGTAAACCCTCATAGTCCAATGGTTGAGTCCACATTGAATCCTCAACAAACAAGTCAATATAAGCTAGAAGATCAGTAGAAGTATCAATCAAAATAAACATTGTGGGAAAGGTGTAATGGGAAAATAAGGTTATGGTTGAATCAATTTGAATGATTTTACCCAAGGAGTTTCTAATAGCCTTAAAATAAAGATCTACCTAATAATGTAGGGGGAGATGAGGAAGGCATACCTAAATGGGTTTGGTGGAGAAAGAATTAGTGAGTGCATTGAAGTTTGGAAACTAGGGTTTTATTAGTAGGTGATGCCTCCCACAATTCCATTATTTTAAAAGTATTTGGTCTTTATGAAAATTGAGATGAAAATTGACAATAAAAAAACCTTTTTCACAAGGATATAGCTCAATCTTACCTTTAAAGAAATGTTTACATTATTTGATGAACCGAGCATTTAAATATGGTAACTTAGGCCATAGATTATTGAACTAAAAAATTACCCTCTATATAAATAGTAGTCTCTATTATCTAGAACAAAATGGAGAGCATCATTTTATAGTGAGATGGAAGGGTTTCATGTAGCTTGTTTAAGAGGTTTAAGCTTTCTATTTAACTATGGGGATGCCTAAGTATGAAGCTTGGCTACATACACATAAACTTTATGATATTTATTTATAGACTCTACCAAATCCTTATTCACACTTCCACTAACATAGGGTGCATTTTTAAAATGTTTTGTATTTATATCTAAAGGTTATTCATCACATGTCGCAACTGTAGAGTTATCCATCCATACTCCCTACACTAAGTCAATGAGTGGATGGGACTGAAGAGCAGTAGTAGAATTAGGGATTCAAGAGTAGAATAAAGAATTAATTGAGCCTACCAGGATCAATAAACTCACTATAGATGAAATATGGGATATTTAAATAACTTTAAGTGGGAGAGAGTCAATATTCAAAGCCATTTTCTAATTCACAAACCCTAAATTTTACAAAATGAAATAAATAGTTGTTATTTGCATTAAAGTCTCACAAATTGAGAATTCAAGGTGTATAATTTAGATAATATATGAAAAATAGAAGCCAAAAACAAGTCACTTTACCATCAATCTATGAGTGAACCTTACAACTTTGAACTCTCCTACAACCAAAATCCCTAGTTTTATAATGAGCCTACGAAGATAATACATACAATCAACAAAAGAATTATACATTTCAAAATTACTAAAATGGATATTTATTCAAAACCAACACACATTTAGTCTCTTATGCACATTATTTCATTATAAATATGAATACATGGATATGGTGTTTGACAAAAGTGACCTCGAGTTCAAGTTTCCAAATTACTCTGCACTCTAGAATCCATTTTGAGGATCTAGTTTCAATTTCAAATTTCAAGCCTAAGAAGCCATCGATCCCTCAAAAACCTTAAACCCAACTAGAAATACCTATGCCACAATACTCACATATATAATCAACCACTTGATAGTTTAAAATAATCTTGGATTGATTAAATTTGTGGTTAAAGTTACCCTGCAGAGGGAGACCTCACCATGATAAAGGATTGTTTATCCACCATTACAGTTTATAGTTTAAACAAGTACTTCATTAGCACCTCCATAAATAAATCATCCTTTGATGACACCTAAAACCTATATTTATAAAAACCCAAGAACATTAAAAGAAGAATGGGAACTCATCATTCTCTAATGGGTTAAAGAGATGCAAGGAAAAAAAGATGAGAGACAAAATTTGGTTATCACTGAATTACCTACAGTCTCCATCTAGTTCAATGGCACCATTTAGAGGGTAAGGAAGAGGAAGGTAGTGAATATAGACACAAGGGAATAAATTGACTTTAAACAACGAGAAAATCTATTTCCCTTGGCTAAGAAAGCTAAAAAGAGTCCATATGATCTGACTGAGTATACATAGGATTTTTGTTCTTTCATGGATTCCATTGGAGAAATAATGAAGGGGATGTATAAAATTAAATAGGAGGTGAAACAAAGGTTACTATAGAGGTAAATTATACGTTATCCTAATGATATTTTTGATAGGATGCAGAGTGAAGCCACCCAACTATATGAAATTTTGAATAACATTTGTGTTTCTAAGGATACGAGCCAATTAGAAAGGATAAAGGTGCTCAAGTTATGGCACCAATTAAAGGAATTTGAGAAAGGATAAATTTTTTGATTCAATGTTTTAAGATAATTACATTAAACCAACTAAACTTAATTTCCACCCAAGGTGTATTATGGGACTTTAATTATGTGATTGCAAAAAGGGATGTTACCCTTAACACACATAGATGAATATTTTATTATGAAATTTTGATAATCATGAGAATAAAGTCCAATAAATTTTTAAAGATATGAGGGTTATTGATGTGATAACCTCCATAAGAGATTTGGTCAACAGGCCAAATTTTAAGACACTCCTTAAAGCAACTACAAATCGTTTTAAGGAGGAAGTTGAAGGAACAATACATAAGACTAATAACGAGGTTTTGAAATTAATAAATTTTGCCAAAGACCGAGTGAAAAATGAAAAAACCCTCAAAGCTAAGTTTTAGAGATAAAAATCAAAGCATATAAGGTTGATGGCTAAATTCATACAAATATTAAAACCCTCCTTGCTTAATTTTGACATTGTTAACAAAGAATTTGAAGCTTGCCACGTAGTATTTGAAAAAATTAAGGTAGCATAAAGAGATTCAAAGTTAGTGCCAAACATGAAAGAAATTGAAATTTATACCACATCATTATAAGCTCCCCAATTTCTTAGACATATAGACATCCATACCCCAAGTGGGCCAGTCTTAATTCCTCAAGGACCTATAGTGGCCACTTTAGTTTCTACAACTGTCACTCCACTATCTTATTCTACTAGTAGTGCCACATTAGCACCTCTATGAATATAATCATGTATTTTAATGTTTTGGATAAGTTGGAACATTGATTCCCAATTTATTTTTCATATATATATATTGTATTTTAATTGAGAATTATATTCTGGGTAAATTTTTGTACATGCATACTCTGCATGGTTTAAATGCATAGTCCTATTTTTGAACATGTAATTTTAGAATTCACTTGAGATATGAGTCATCTCCATCCTAAGATTATATATATCTATATCCTTTTGATCCCAAAGAGAGGATAATTTTGGTAATTAAGATTAATAGTATTTTTTATAAAAAGTTTTACAATTGGTTTTGATGTGCACATCTTGATTCTTCTTTAAACTTATGGATTATGTAAGAAGTTCTATCATTCTGGTATCTTAGTCTTTTGGTTGTGTATGTTTTTTTTTCAATAAAATTATTCATATTGTGTTATTACTAATATGAATTCCTTCTATGTGTTAATCATAATCCCCCCTTGTAAATGTGTAAACACGATCTTAAAAATGTGGCAAACTTTGATTATATATGCTCAAGTTTATTGTATTATTATTTCCTTGTACTTGTAACTGTGCTTGATTGTTGATGTGATTTTAGTAGCTTGTAACAAACATTGGTTTCTAATTACTTGTTTAACCTTTAGTTCAAGTGTTGGCTTAGGAAGGTTTCATCTTGTTTGCTCCATAAGCTTTTTTTTTGCCTTACCTTTCTCTTTTTTTGGGTTTATTTTGGTCCTACCCACCTTATTTTATATCCATGATTATTTCACCCATCTCAAGTATATTTAGAATCATCCTTATCCAACCCATCTGTAGTAAACAAACTACTTCACTCACCACTATTCCACTAACATGTTGTTTATAAAACCCAATACCCTATAATTCATGCCCCAAAGTGAATTTTCATTCATAGATAAAAAAATTTTAGAAGATACCTCATAATGTTCCTTGACATGCATAAAAACCATGTCATCAACAAGAAGTTATCTAGTGCTAAAAGGAGGGCCTAAACCTCTACCTCTATTTCTTAGAAAAAAATCACTTGAGTTACACTAGATATTTTGAGGAGGTTAACCATGTCTAATTCTAACATTGGTATGTTGGTTTCACCTTTTTGGATTCAAAAAATACCTAGGTTAGATAAGGGAACCTTAAAGAAAGTTTAGACTCAATCATTTTACCCAACCAGAAGAGGTCAAATCCCTAGAATCACTATGACCTTAGATTAGTTAGCTGATTTTACTATTTTTATTACCAGTGTTACCCATGACTTTCCTATAATCCCTAAAAAATATCTTCCCTCATCTCCTTCTAGAGGAGGGAATGCTAAAAAAAACTTGATGTCTTTCAAGATAGTTTTAGGGATAGTGAATGTGGTTAATGAGGATGTGGCATACAAATTTTTTTGCTTCACACTAAAAGATGCCACTTGTAATTGGTTTCTCAACCTCACACAATCTTCAATTACCTCTTAGGATCAATGTGAAAGCACTTTATTAGGTAAATTTTAATAGGTTATAAGTCCTAGTGTCACATACCAACATTTTTCTAGCATGAGGAGAGAGCCCAATGAACCATCAGAGCCTTTAATGTTAGATTCCAAGAAATTTTTAGCAAACTAAAAAATGTCTATAAACCCAACACAAAAATAACCCTTGAGATGCACAATAATTCTTTGGATCCTAAAAACTTAGTATTCTTACATAGAGTAACAAGTGTCATTGACTTGCCAACAATATATGCTGAATATATCAACATTGATAGGCAAATAAATGCCTAATTACATAGCCTAGCTAGACCCGACATCTACCAAAATTAACTGGTTTCAAATTCAATTCCAAATGTTAACCATAACACTATGGTTTACAATTAGAATCAAGTAAACATTAAGTTTCCCTTTTCCATGCTACACCAAATCCAAGCTAAGATATTTGATTAGCCTTATTCATACATCCCTTCAACACCAAAGCCAAACTTCAATTCTAGTTAATACTTTTACCACTCAGGGGGAAACTATAGACACTAACAAAACTAAGTTAGATGCTATCTAGAGGATGGTGTATAAGTTAAGTAACAAATTCTTGTTCATGCAAAAAATAATGGAGAGTACTGGTGGATAGAATACAAATTAGGGATTTAGATTCTAAAGATATAATAGGACATTCAATAGGCCTAGAAATAACGTAGAGTAATAACCACCTAAGAAGATGCCTAAAATAAATATCATATAATCAACACTACCTAATTAGCATCGGGTTCACAATACTACACAACATGGAGAATCGAATTGCATAGAGTTCTACATTATTTTTGAAATATTTTAGAAAGAAATTGAAAGACGAGAGTTTTATGAACCAACCAGAGTCATCTTCATCTAATACATCAAAGAACCCCAATACAACAATGGTATTTAAGACCTGTGACTTCCCATTCCTAGTGGAAGATGAGAATGAGCCAAAAGATAATACAAATGAGATCCATGGATTCCAATAGTTCTAGAGGAATAAGTAGTTTGTTACTACCTCAATTCCTCAAAAAAATAATGATACTAACCCTATAGATTATAAGGCCAATAATTATCTACCTCCCCCTAAAAGGGATGATCATTTGTAGAGAAAAAAACTATAAAGCTAAGTCGAGTACAATATTGTTGAGGATATGAAGAAAATCAAGGCTAATATCACCCTACATGAACTAACTCAAATCATTGAGTAGAGGGTGTTATTACTCAAGGATTTGACTAGGATATCATCTACAATTTATAAGTCCAAACTTACCCATGTAAACATGATGCTATATATAAAGATAAACCTGAAGTGCCACCATTTATACAGACTATTTGAATGTTTATAAAGAATGTACATAATTGTTTGGTTGACTCAAGTGCCTCAACCAATGTGATATTGACAAATATGTGCAAAAAGCTAGGTTTGACCCCAGATAAACAAAAATAGTGGTCTTATAGTTTAAAAAAATTTCTATACCATGCATTGGAGAACTAACAAATGTACACATATAGTTGGCATCAGAACCATGTGTACAACAACATATAGATATTTTGGTTGTTGACATTCTATTAGATTATGGTCTACTACTAAGCATTATTGGTAAAAGACACTAAATAGGTACATGGTCAATAAATTCTCACACATGTGGCTACCTTATAAAGGAGTGGCTAATAAAATTCAAGTAGATAGAGAAATAAAAATGAAGTACATGATCATTGAGTACAATGCCAAGAATGACAATATTAACTTTATATCTCTACATGTAAGAGTGTACACATTTACTACCAAGAAAGTGCTTCATGAAAAAGAATTTGAAGGTCCTTATCTATTATGAACTCTCCATTTTTATGGAGTTAGATCAAAAAAAGGTTATGGTGTTAACATGGCCTTGATGGATCTATATGGTAAGTAATACCTATCTGCCTATAGATTGTAGTTCCTCCTCACTAGTAATAAAGCTGAGTATGAAGCTCTAATACTTGGTATATAATTCACACTAAAGCATAACATCAAAAAATTAAAAATGTTTCATGATTCAGAGCTATTTTTTAACTAGATCAAAAATAAGTATCATTGCAAGCTCACCTACTTGAATAAATATAAATATTGAACATTTGACCTAATTGAGTCCTTTAAAGTGTTCAACATCAGAGTCATCCAAAGGGAGTAAAATTGGATGATATATTCACTAGTATCTTTAGCTACCAATATGACACTACTCCAAGAATCTAAAATGTAGAAATTATTTATGGAACTAGTTCCTTACCCCTATATTCCATATAACATGGACAAATTCTAGGTATTCAAGTATGATCAATAGATCATCCAATTCATGATAGTTCTAGGACCTTTGAATCTTATTTGATAGATGATAAATATGTTGAGCCTATGCAAATTGAATATCTAGGTGAGGATGGTGTCTTATAGTTCAATAAAAATTGTATCCATTTAGGGATGACCTCCCTAGAGTGAGCTTTCAATGTAGATCCACAAGATCAAAAGTAAAAGCATCTTAAAGAAACTAGGTTTTATTTCATCAAGGAGAATTTGGGCATTGACCATCATCCTCAATATGTGAACATTGGTTTGATTTGCATTGAAAGTGAGAAAAAAAATTGAAAAATCTTCTAATAGAAGTGATCACCCCACATATGAAGATTTAAAAATATTTGACCCTAGAGTCATCACACATACCATTCCATTGAAGCCGTAACATAAGAATTTTAGATAGAGATGGAGGCCAATTAATCCAATATTGGAACCTCTTATCCAAACAGAGGTACAAAATCTACTAGATGCCAAGATTGTCTTGCTAATTAGGCATTTTATCTAGGTAGTCAACTTAGTACTAGTCAAAAAGAAGAATAGATAAATCAGGGTTTGTTTTGATTTCAAGAACCTAAATTGAGCACTAGAAAAGGATAATTATAATTTAAATCCCTTAGACAATGTGATTTAAATGGTTAATAAATATGATATGATGTCATTCTTTGATGGATTCTCGAGCTATAACCAAGTGCTAGTAGAAGCACAAGACATAATGAAGACTACATTTACCACCAAGTGGGGAAATTTTACATACAAAAAGATGATTTTTGGCCTAATAAATGTAATATAAACCTTCCAAAGAGAGATGGAATTCACATTTCAGGAACATGTTGGTAAATTTATCACAATCTACATAGATAGATAGATAATGTATTCCAAAGACATAGATGATCATGCAGATCACCTAAAAAGAGTATTTGATAGATGTGGAAGATATGGAGTCTCCCTTAACCTAAATAAGAGCATCTTTAGGGTCATTAAAGGGAAATTTTTAGGCCATGTCATCACTAAGGATGAGATTTTTATTTATTTAGAATGAGTCCAAGATATTTCCAAGCTGACACCTCCCAACAACAAGAAAGAATTAAAATCTTTCTTTGGTAAGATTAACTTTGTAAGGAAATTCATTTTTGGTTTTTTAGAGATTGTCAAGTGTTTTATTATTTTTTGGAATCTATTATTTAGATCATAAATAATAAATGTTTGGAATAATAGGAAAAATCTAGCTTAGTAGGGAAATATAGATTTAATAGGTAATTATACAAGAGAAATAAAAATAAACTTATCTAGTTTAGGATTGAAATAAAGGATTATAAGGCTAAAAATGGAGGAGCAAGACTGAGACGCTATTAAGAATCTAAATATAACATCTATTTTTTGATTGGATAGGAGCATAAAAAACATGGCACCCTGGTGTTCAATTCTATAGTCCTTCTTAGTGCTATTGTCTTGAAGATCTAAGATTTTTGGGTTTTGTTCACCTAGTCAATATGAGCTTGTGTACCAGAGTTTAGGGGTTGGAAGTCACCAAATCTTGGTATAAGTCTATTTAAATATTCAATATCTATATTCATCTATACACATATAAATAATGAATACATCAAAAGAAAAAGGGGGAAAACTGAGTTAGGGGAAAAATGATTACATAATCCAAAACCTCTGCTATTCTGATTATTGCCTACATTAACCCTCAAGCTAGGGTCTTAGATTTGATGTATTTCTCCCTTAGGGAATGTACATAATCAACATGTATGATAGATGAAAGAATGAATTTTACTTAGGCCATTCCTTGATCAAACATGCAAGTTTATGTATGATACAAAGAAGCTGAGCTATACTATTGATTGATTTTTATTATGTCTAATGTACCGAAGTAGTAAGTGCTAGATATAAAATGCCTTATGTAGTTATTTATATAAGAGACTCATTATTTTGAATTTGGGAGATTTATTTACATTTGGTCAACATGGGAAAACTTAGGAATGAAGCAAATAAAAGGGATAAGATTCATCTTGTGGGAAAAACTGATCATTAGAATCAAATTTACACTTGGACATCATCATTAGAAACTAGACACCCTAGGTTTCAGTGTTATAATCTTATTTGGGCACTATTATCCAGAGGGTTAGAGACTTGGGGGGATGGAATAATCTTGGAAAGAGTGACTTGAGTTAGTAACGGTTAATTTTGGAAGGTTATGAATGATTGGGAATGGTTAAAGAGGTGTTTAGGATATGAAATAAGACCAAAGCAAGTAAGATAAAAGACATGGATATATGTGAATAAGACTCATATTCTCCATTCAGAGTCTCCTATGAAAGGACTGTGAAAAGACATGATATGTGTGGTTTCTTGACCAATTTAGGGTTTATACATTTGCCCCCATTTTAATATAGTGCTAAAATGAAATGAAGTACTAGAGTAAAATAAAGAAAGAAGATGCCTACCTAAACTTACTTGTATGGAGATAAGTTTACTAAAAAAAGGATCCACCTTCCTGGTCAAGGAAGTGGATGGAGAACTAAATAGTGCTTGGAGAAAGAAGGAATCCTTGTCATAGATGCCCCCTGTACTAAATTTAAATAGTTCCTAGAGAAAGAAGGAATCCCTATAATAGATACCCCCTACACTGAATCTGAATGAGAAATGAGAAATGCTCAAAGGTCCAAAACCAATGTTTTCCCTCTATCCCACATAAACTCATGTAATCTAGAATGTGTGTATAGAATCTATATGCTATGAAGAGCAAGATCTATAGTGACCTTACTCTAAATAATATGAACTAGAAATAATAAGTGCTAAAAGGTCCAAAACTAATGTCTACCCTTTGTCCCAGACAAAATGTTGGGTCTGAGTAATGCTATGGACCAACTACTATAAATGATCATATGGTCCAACCTGGTGACAACTTGGGTATGCCTAGGTGTAATCTAAAAACTATAGTAAATGTGTAAGAATAAAATGGCCTATTTTTCCATTCCAATCTATATAATCTTAGATGCTAAAAAACATGATCATCTATGTCATGCCCCCTATGTAAAATTGGAGATCAAAACAATGTGCTCTACACTATGCCTATAATCTACTATCTGGTTGTGTAACTATGTCATGTTGTATGAAGCTATATGTATGAGATGTGTAGTAATGTACATGCCCCCAAATCTGGTATATGGTCTTAGTCTATATCAAAGTCATTTTGAATCCATATGATCTTTAAAAATATATCTAAATAATTTGTGTATCTATAAATTGAAGGTGTTTCCCTTTGAATGTCTTGAGTAATGCTGAGTGACCCAATGTAATATGAATCATTGTATAATTTTGACTAATCTAAGCTAAGTAATGTTGATAATCTAGATTTTGCATGTGTAATAACTATGGTGTATCTATCTATAGGAGTGGATAGGTATACTAGGTAATTTGTAGAGGTAGTAGGAATGATGCCCCCCTTTTGGGGAGAGGGACAAGATCTGTGATAGAGGAGGTTGAGCCAAAAGTGAAGACTAGTGGTGTATGAATGGGAACTAGGTTGGTATATATTGAATAGATTGATAGTCTATTTATTTGATTGGTGAGAGTATAATTACTAGGATTGAAAGGTGTATTTTATTGATTAGGATCAAAGCTTCTATCTAGGTATAATATAGATGTATAAATGTTTGTGTTATGGTAGGAAAATGAGGTAGTAATATATTGAATAGAGTCAAAGGTTGATTAATTGAATAGGATGGGTTGTTTTAATGTTTTGACTAATATGTACCAATTTGTATGTCAAGGTACAAAAGAGATATAGGGATGTGTGTATTCTATAGTAGGCAAATGATTCAGTGAGAAATCAAGGGTTGTGTGATGTTGAAGATATCATCATCATGATTTCATGGAACTAAATGGTTTGTAAAATAGAGCTATGAGGTTCTAGTGATGGGCAAAATAGTGCTTTGATTTTGAATAGAAAAGTTGGTTGAATTTTTTTTGATTGACTTTGGGTTCATTTGTGTAGTGACTAGTTTGAGATATTGGAGCTTTGGAGTGAAAAATGCCTAGGAGATTAGCACTTTCCATGACCTATTTTGTGTAGCTAGTAGCCAAAATTTAGGCTAACAGAGAGATTAGCCTAGTAAGTAAGCTTAACACTTGATTCTTACCTATTTAAAAGCCTATTTTGGATATTTTTGATCTATTTTAACTAGTCTAGGAAAATTTTAACTAGTTCTAGTGCTCTTATCTAGGAGTCAGTGCTGTTATCCAAGATGTAGTATTGCTATCCAAGTTCCAACACTATTGTCCACTGTGGATGAGTTTTTTTTCAATTTTTGAGTTGTTCTTGCTGTTGTTCTACTTAGCTATTTTCCTTGGCATGGTTGTCTGACATATAGTTTATTTTTTGGTGTTTTCAAGGTGAGGTGTGGATGTGAGAGTTTCACAGAGGTTAGGTGATGGAGACACTAAGGATGCTACCATTTTCTATTGATGAGCATGCCATTATGGATAGGGTTGGGTCATGTATGTGACCTAGGTATGGTAGAATGGGATAGGTACTTGATTACCACCTTATGTGAGAGGTGGAATGCTAATACCTATAGAGAGATCACTATTATTCTAGAGGATGTATATTACATTTTACATTTGATGATTAGTGGGAAATCGGTGACACTACAAGATGACATGGGTACAACTTCCATTGATCATGCATCCTTATACTTTTTTGAGGTGCCCTCTAGAGTACATCACCAAGATAGTGATAGTGATGTGCTATTATTAGTGATTGTGAAATTGAGTGTTCCATACTTGTCTAAGTTTTTAGCTAAACTATTGGATTCATTTGTTGTAGTGGATGGTAATATCATTTCTATTGCTTATAGGATACATAGGGTGATTTCTAGTGTTGAGATGTATGGTATTATGTTCTCATGAAGTAAGACTATGCTTGCCTATTTATGTAAAGATTTATATAGATTTAAGTAAGAGGTATTTAGTGGTGGTGTGGGTGCAACCACTTTATTACATTGCTAGGCTTATGAGCACATAATAGTTGTGTAATTGATTAGATTATCAAGGGTGATTTAGGCATATCCACAACCATTTAGCAAGTGATGGATGAGTGATTTAGCTATCTAATCTCCTAGGATAGATCACTATAGGAGGATACTAGATAGATTGGTGGCCTAAAATATCATATGGAGGCCTTATAGAGGATTCCCTAGATGGCTTGAGGATGGAGAGCAACTTCAGTACATGAGGGTTAGTTGTTGGTTACATGATCATTGGGTTAGAGTATATAAGTTCTTTCAACATGAACGCATGACTAGGTAGTTTGGATTTTGATATGATGTTCCTCTTGTAGAATGGGTATGGTTGACAAGTACATGGGCACTAATGAGAGCATGGGCTCATACAAGACCTTATATGCATAAGTTAGAACTATTACCTTTAGATGTATGAGATATGGTTATAGATATTCCCAATATAGATGAAGTGGGATGCACTAAGGCATATACCACATGGTGGGATAGGCATAGGTGGGCTCCATTATATCTTGTGGATGGAGTGGATGTTATTTCACATGAGGAGTTTGAGCTAATCCAAATGATTAGAGGTAATCAATGATTGCATTTGAATTATACCTATGTTTAAACTTTAGTTTGGATTTGGAAGTATATATCTAATGTAGTTTTGTCTTTCTTATGTGTGTAGGTGGGGTGGGAGGTGAACAAGATGTGGCACCTAATAGGGTGGAGAGGGGAGGTGATGAGTTCTAGGAGACCATTATTGAGTTGATACTTTGAGATCTCATGCAACATGTTCCTTATGATGTAATGGAGGAGGGTTTGAGAGAGAAAGCAATGATTATAGATGGTATTTATGCTTATTTGTTTGATAGGGATGTTATAGCTATAGTTGCATATGTTAGGTTAGTAGGAGAGAGGGATAAGCTTAGATCTGAGTTGGATAGGCATAGGATGCCTCCACTTGATTGTGGCATGGTGAGCATAAAGATTGTGTATGAATATATAGATCTTTAACGATGATATGTAGACTTACGTGAGGATCATGGTTAGATATTGGAGTGGCATAGTTGGTGCAAGAGGCATTCAAGAACTCAAAGAAGTGTAGCGTCATCGAGTGCTAGACAAGATTATGGGACTAATACTGGAGGAGAGAGAGATTGAGAATGAGGGCATGATGCCCATTCATGATTGACTGTATTTGACATAATGTATATGTATTTGAAAACATGGATATATATATAGATGTTGGTTTAATTTTGGTTTTACTCATATTCATGTTATGTATTATGGAATATGTTGGTATATAAATTATAAGTGGTTGATTTAGAAATAGTTGATCTATTATTGATTTTGATTTTACATGTGTTTGGTAAAATAATATATGGGATATGTGGTTTAATTGTTTTGATATATTTAGTTTTGTTTTTTAGGTTTGATTTGTGATTATATGTAAGCAAATATTTATTGGTTTTTATAATTTGCAAACTATTTGGATAAACTAAGCTGGGTCTAATATTTGGAAATTGTTTGGATAAGTTTATTGGATTTAATATTGGTAAAGTGTTTGGATAGGCTGAGTTGGTAAGATTTAGATTTTGAGACGCTGGTATATGGATAGGATAGTTGTTGGGAATTAGGAATATTAGTTGTTAGTAGGGGGATGTAAGATAACACTATGTGCATATTACTTCCCTAAGAGTGGATCAAGAATAAAAAGGGTAGCTCGACCTTTGGCTCCATCATTTCCCTATTAAGTGAAGATTATATACAGAAACCAATATGATTATACATTATATTATTTTATGTTATATCACAATCTAAAACTTATCAACCAACTAAACAAGTTCCCATAATACTCATGCTATGTTGGAATGTGATTTATAGCTGATACTATCTATTATGTGCTGACTATAGCTATGCATGAATATTCTACAATATTTAACTTTATTGGTCATGTAACTAAAATTGTGTGCTTGAAAAAGGCTCATTGATTTACAATCATAGTGGATTACTACATGAAATAACACCCTATGACCTTTGGTATGATGCATATGATTGAATAATAGATTGATATAGAATTGTAACATGTGATGGGGGTTCATCTAATCTTAATCATAGTGGGTTACTATGTGAGATAGGACCTTGAAACTTTACTTGTAGTGAATATTTCTCATGAGTGGTACTCTATTGTTGTGCCTATGACTTTCATGGATATGTATATGGAACTGCACTATGTATTCCATAGACTATGCTACTATATGTAGGCTATTTTTATTGTACTAGTTTTTGAACCTTCTAAATAGTTGGATTAAGAGATCTATGAAATTTTGTCTTAAATCCTGCATTTCACTCATGATGAGTGATCGATGATTCTTGTAAAGGAATGTCTTGAGATGACTTAGTCATGGAGGAATGAGGTTTAGGGTTCCAAAATGGAGGAGATCTCTATGCCCCCCTATGTGAATGCTATGATACCATTATCAACACATCTAGTAATGCAATCTCTAATTCCAAAATAGTCATTATCTTTGTGTCCATGTATATGATGATAGTTGCAAAAATGTTGAAGTGACTATCTATGTAAGAGATGTGGATCTTGATGGTGAATAGAAGGTAATGTGATTAACCACCTATCTAGTAGTGCTAATAAAATGATAGATAGGATATCCCACTCTAAATCAAACTATAGTGGTGATTTACTATTGTTATTAATAGTACATGTTATAGGTTTTGCTCTAGAAATTAGCCCTTTATTCTTGAGTAGTTGCTTTTCTTATTGTGGTCTCCTGTCTTGTCTAGGACATGGTGGATGCTGAGTGTTAAGAGTTTTATTTGAAGATGATACTATAAAATATAGATTGATCCGATCAACTAAATCTACCTTAATCAATCTTCACTAAATGTTTTATTATTATTAGGAATCTAGTGTTTAGATCCTAAATAATAAAGGTCTAGAATAATAGTAAAAATATAGATTAGTAGGGCAAAAATTATTTTAATAGGTAATTATGCAAGAGAAATAGAAATAAACTTATTTGGTTTAGGACTAAAATGAAGGATTCTAAGGTTGGGAATGGAGGAGAAAGATTGACACACGTTCAAGAATCTGAATCTATTTTCTATTTTTTGATTATATAGGAGCACTAAAAATAAGACACCCTAGTGTTTGGTGCTATAGTCCTTAGCACTATTGTCCTGAGGATCTAAGCTTTTTGGGTTTTTTTTTTTCCTAGTTAATATGAGATTATGTACCAAATTTAAGGGGTTGAAAGTCATCAAAGATCACTATAGTTATGTTTCAATCTTCAATACCTTTATTCATCTACACACATACATCAATGAATACATCAAAAGAAAAGGGGGAAAAATTGGGTTAGGGGAAGAATGATCACACAATCAATAACCCCTAATGTTCTAATTGTTACCTACATTAAACCTCAAAATAGGGTCTCAGATTAGATGTAGTTATCCCTTAGGGAACATGCATAATCAATGTGCATGATAGATGCAAGAATGAATTTGACCTAAGCCCTTCCTTGATTAAGCATTCAATTCTATGTATGATGTAGAGATGTTGAGCTATGCTATTGACTAATTTTTATTATGTCTAATGTGCCAAAGTAGTAAATTCTAAATATAAAATGCCTTGTGTAGTCCTTTATATAGTAGACTCATTATTTCTAATTTGGGATCTTTATTCACATTTGGATGACATGGGAAAACTTAAAAATGAATTAAAGAAAAGGGATAAGATTCATCTTGCAAGAAAAATTGACCATTAGAATCAAATTTGCACTTGGACAACAATGTAGAAAAGTAGACACCCTAGGTTTTAACATTATAGTCCTATTTGGATGTTATTTTCTAGAGGGTCCAAGACATAGGGGGATGGAATAATCCTAGAAAGAGTGACCTAGGTCAGTAAGGGTTAAGTATAGAAGGTTATGAATGATTTGGGAATGGTCAAAGAGTGTCTAGGATATGAAATAAGACTAAGGGAAGTCAGATAAAAAGACATGGCTAGATAGGAATAAGACTCATATTTTCCATTTAGAGTTTCTTATGAAATGACTATGAAAAGACATGATATGCATGGTTTATTGACCAATTTAGGGTGTATACATCAAGCTATTAAATGTTATGATAAAGTAAGATGCCAAGATAGATTGGAAAATGGAGGCTAGGAGAGATTTTTAGGACATCAAAACTACCAGCTATTAAATGTTATGATAAAGTAAGATGCCAAGATAGATTGGACAATGGAGGCTAAGAGAGATTTTTAGGACATCAAAACTACCATTACTCAAGCTCCAATCATAATCAGCCTAGATTTTAGTAAGGATTTATATATTTATTCATTTACTTTAGAACATACTATAGTTTTTGCACTTACATAAAAAGTGGATGACAATGAACATCCCATTTACTTCATGAGAACCAATCTAAAGGATACTAAACTAAAATAATCAATGATAGACAAAAATTTGTATTCCTTGATCAATGTGGTGGAAAATTTTGATAAATAAAACATATGCCATCATTATAGACCCAGATATCAAGCTCATGCTTGGCCAGAATGATTTGAGTAAAATAAGAAGCAAATGGATGGCAAAGTTACAAGAGTTTGATCTTGAAATCAGACCAATAAAATGGTGAGAGGCTAGGGAATCATATAAATGATAATTAATACTAATCAATGCATTAGTATTAAATAAATTGGTGAGACTTAGGTAGCTAATAGTGATTGGTATGATCAAATCATCCATTATTTTCTCATAGAACATGTCCTCTTGAGTTAAACAAAGAGCATATATGAGCCTTCAGGCTCAAATCTACTCATTATATGATCAATAAAGGAGCCCTATACATAAATAACTATGAAGGACTCTACTTAAGATGTGTTTTAAAAGAATAAAATGTGGACATCTTAGATAATATACACCATAATATTGGTAGTGGACATCCTTCAGGAAACATAACAACTCAAAAAAAATTCTAAGGATAGGATAAAAATGGCCCATGATATTTAAAGATGCATATAAACATGTCAAGAATTATCATGAGTGACAAGTATTTGGAAAAAGAGAAGTGAATGTTACCATGCCTTTGGATATAGTCATTAAAAGACACCCTTTTGACTAGTGGGATCTTGAATTCATTGGGGTGATAAACCCAAACTCTTTAGTAGGGTACAAATTTTTCATAACAACTACTCACTACTACATTAGGTGGACAAAATTTATGGCAATAACTAATTACAGATCACTATATGTCACTGAATTTCTATAAAAAAATATACTAACCAAGTTTGGCACTTTAATTTCTTTAATTTATGATAGTGGTCCAACTTTCCAATCTAATGAATTCCTAAAATGGGCTTATGACAACCAAATCACCATCAAGTTCTCTTTAAACTACTATCCAAAATGGAATGGAGTGTATGAATCTAATAATAATAATTTTATGGATGCCATCAAAAATTCAACACATAATAAACTAAGGGAATGACACTTCTTACTAAAGTATGCACTATGGGTAGATTGAAATAGACATAAGCAAGCCCTCAAGACTTCGGCTTTTTTGCTAGTGTATGGACAACAACCAATATTTCCTATTACTCTTAAAATACCAATGTATTAGTTCATACAATAATAGATGGGACAAGATTAAATAATACAATTTAAACTACTTTATATAGTCCATATGGAAGATTGAAAAACTAAAACACTAAACAACTTTAACAAACATCGAGACATTGGCAAAAGATAGTTTAATAAAAAGTCTAAAATCAAGACATTAAATATTTTGAACCTAGTTCTTCTATGGGATAAAGTGCATGATAAAAAAGGATAACATGATAAGTTCACTCTTTTGTGGATTAGGCCATATCAAATATCAAAAATCCTAGGTAATAATGCCTTTTGCTTGAAAGACCTCTAAGGTAATAATAACCTTTCTTTTCCAATCAATGGATAGTTTTTGAAACATTATTTAGTGGATACTCCAACTAGAGATGGTTCTAATTGATGGCAAGTAGAAATCTAAATATGGGAGTATAATAGATTTCCTAATTTCTATAATAGTTTTCCTACTTTATAGGTTAATCTTTCCTATATTCTGAAATTAACATTCCCTGATTTCTACATTTGATTTTAGTAGATTAGTTGTTATGCATTCTAGATTAATTTTGTAAAATTATAGAACATACCAATTGATTTCATACATTCAAGTTACAAAATACTTGCCTATTGAAGTTACAATCATTGAGAAGGGGGTTGAATTAGTGAGCCAAGATATTTCAATTTCAATTCCAATTATTTTAAACTATTAAACAATCAACATATACCAACTTGATCAAGAAACATTAACAAGAGAGCTCATTCATTCAATGCATACACAAAGTCAAACACATAACATGTAGTTCTTGTGGTAAACCCTCATGGGGAATAAAACCCACTCTCAATCCTATAAAACATGGACTAATTTTCCTATAATAAATTATAAATAAGAGACTAGTCAACTCCTTTAGACCAACAAACCTTGATTATATCTTCCTGACCAAATGCCTTTAGTGAAACACATTTTCACAAGGAGCAACTGCCCCTAAAGAAGATCAAGTCATCTAGAACCACCTTTTAATCCCTCCACCTTAGAACTAATTCTTTCAACACTTGATGATGGATCTCTTTTTATTTAAACCCTGCACAAACTCTCTCTATGCCATATAGGCCTCTCACATAGGCATGCCATAATGTCTCTCTTCTCAAACTATCCTCTTATGCACACTCAAAAATCTTTGAATATCCTCAAAATATAAGATAAATTTTGACATTATAAATATGACCTATAGGTCTACACATAGTCATTAATTTTCTCTGCTTATCGACCCATCCATTGGGAACATATACTTCTCCTTCACTCCATAACTCTCATATGCACCTTCCACTAGTCTCACATACAAGTATAGAAACCAACACATTTGGTTTCACCATTCATAGATCAATCATGAATTAAAAATATCACATTATTTACTATCAGCCATAACATATGCCTTCACCATTAAGGTATATAACATGGGTCACACTTAAGCACCACATACTTTCAAATAATCCCAAGTCACCTTTTAGGTCATATGAAGACCCATTCACCTCTTTAACACTTATCCAAGAAAAATAATAACATATGACCATTTAAAAATGCATGAACCCATTTAAAATGACCTATATATCCTCCTAAATTTACAACAACCATCACAATACCCTTATACTTAAGCATAATTTATGTAAACAATATTCTGTGCACATAGTTAAAATGAATGAACAAACAATCACCTTCTAAACCTTTATACATACTGCATATGATTGGTAAAACCTTAATAATGAACATAGATGATACTAATGGACTATCAAACATTATATAATACTTAATTCATCATTAAAAATTGAAACAACATCAGAATAATCTCAATTACCCTTATTGGGTTACTTGTAGAACACAATCAAACACATAGTCAACTTCAGAGATCAATATATTTATCTATACAGACACTTAGACATTAAAAATTATATTTATATATGTTCCTTGGAGTCCTTTATAAATTTTATTTTTATTACATGGTTAAATTCATATTGGATTGAAAGATATGGCTCAAAAACTAGATAGTAGTCTTTCATTTGTTAAATTCAAATATTTAAATTCAAACGGTCACAATTAAACATCGACCACTTTGATTGAATCTTGTGTCCTTGAATCTTTAGAATAAATCAACACCATTAATATTATTATAAATTTAATTCATATTTAACCAATGCCCAAATGTTAATCTTTTAATAGTTGACCTCATCTTGTGCAATCTAGCAACTTTGACTCAATGTGCACCGTCAATCTTCTATATGTAGCTTAGTCTTTAAAAATGATAAATAGATGTCACTTTGACCTCTTGAATTTAATGCACATCTTTGATGTCAATTAGTGTGGATACCTACTCATTGTTTATCCTTAGAAGAATCTTAATATTTATCTCTTCTTAGCGTTAAACCTCAAATACTTGTCACCATCTCACAACATCCTGACATCTTGGAATAAACACGCTCTATCTATCCTTTTTTAAGGAGCTTGATTTTTACCTAGTATAAACATCAAACACTTTGACATAATTGAATTAATATGCACCATAGATATATATGTATGAAATATTATGCAATGTTAGATCTCTATCTAGTCTTGATCTTTAACATTGTCAAAAAATGACTATGGGGACCATTGCTTATCTTCTTGGAAGGCCAACTTTGCACCTCCATATCTTTTACTTCACTCAAGAGCATGTTATAAAATTTGGACCATATGATCTCCTCACATAGGAGAATATAAAAATGTATTAATATTCTCTTGGAACCATCACACATGTGAGATATAATTACATTAAAATTCTCACTCAGATATTTCTCTTCATAAAGCCAACTATGTCAAGAACTATTTGAAAAGACTAACTTTGCACATGCATAGCTTTTATTGCACTTTAGTGCTGAACCTAAAATTTTATGCATAGAAACTAGGCACAAAGATGAACAAATCCATATGATCAAAATCGCTTGAAACATCCACATGTGAGAGATATGCCACCATCAAAATTCTTACTCGACTCTTTTTGCCACATTACAAATTTGGCTAAGTTAGGAAAACACTGTCAAAATGATATAGAGCCCAACTTTTCACTTGCATATCTTTTATCATAGTTCATCACTTGAATTGAGACTTTGTGTATAGAAACTAGGCACAAATATGATAACAACCATATGACCAAATCCCCTTGACTCATCCACACATGGAAATGGTGATGTCAACAAATTGACTATTCAGATTTTCTACCACTAGACCCAAAATGTCTAGTGAAAACAATGATCAACCAGATGAAATCCACTGATGAAAAAATAAAATCAAAGAATAAAAAACATTTTAAGGACCTATTTCACAACCTCAAATCACTAAAATAATCCTTTATCATCTCTAACCATGCCAAAACTAAAGATCAATAAAGCCACCTTCAAGCATATTAGGACAAGCACATTGCACACTTTGTCATTATCACTTAGACTATCAAGGAACTTCATCCACTCACTAGGACACCTCCATGACATCACGATGACATAATTAACAATTTTCCAATATTTCCAAAATAAGGGGATGAATAAAAGGGAGCACAATGGGTATTCACATGGATTTATTTTAACAATACTTGAGTTTCTGGGATTGAGGTATGTGTTATGACTAGATTAGATTCTGATTGGATTGAGTGAGTTTGATAGACCTATAGGATTTAATCTAATATACTCATGTAAATTTTTAGAAAGAATTTCCATTTCCAAAGATCAACTACACTATTACATGCTAAGAATTGGATGAGAGATATAAACATAAAAATAGAGACACATTGATAGGGATGTATTGATAAAAATAATTTTTCTTATACATTCACTAAGCTAATGGTGGTTCCCAAACCTTATTATATATTCTTTAAATATTAAAATAATAAAAATCATACAAAATGATAAAATATGGGTGATTCAAGTAATATATACCAGGGTTATGGAGGCCTAGTTAGAAGTAGAGTAAGGATTTGATTGGAATTAGAGGTATCTCTTTCAAGGATATGGACACCTACCTAGCAATAGAGCAATGCCTAGGATTCACTTACTATTTGGTTATAAAATTTAGGGTCAAAATGAAACCTACAATGTTTATTTAAGGCTTTGTTAAAAATTTCATAACAAGGGGAAATTAAATTCATGAAATTACACATAGATCCAAGGAATGAAAAGGGTTAGTATGTTCGATAAGGAAGTAAGAGTCTTTTTCTAGAGGATGGTTTGCTTATTCTTTTTTTTTATCAACGCTGAAGTTTTATTTTGGTAAATTTCTAAGATTTTGGGTTCTCAAATACTTAGGATTATTTTTTCCACTGAATTTTCATTTATTTTGCCTTAATACACACACCCCATTTTTAAATCGAATTGGGGACCCACTATTACTTGAATATATTTATTCAGGGTCCTCATATCCTTAGAAATTATTGACATTAGTCTTAATTTAAATAAGTCTAAGGTTATATTTTAAGTCTAAAGTTACATAAATTTGAAAGTTGAAATTCAAAGATTGAATGATCATTTTGATTTATCTTAAACCTTGGGTTTTCATAATTTTTGTGATTTATTTGGTCTAACAAAACTAATATATTTCATCCTAGTGTTTCATATGTTTTCATATGTCCACATGACTATTGACAAAGACTTACCAAATAGTCATGGTTTAGGCCCTACTTTATTTTATCTAAGATCAAGACATGTAGAATTACTATGTTATCTAGATACTTCATGCCTTTGCAAAAGTTTATAAGTCTTCAAGGTCCTTGAGCTCTGACAATTTGATAGGTGGAATTCATAGGTTACATAGAGCCCTTTCAACTTTAAAGAAAATTCTAAATGTTTTGAGCTTTTGAGTTATGAGAACATGTCACATAATGCATTTACATAAACCCAAAACCATGTAGGGATAAAAATGAAGTCAGTCATATAATAGTCCCAAGGCCTTGTAGTCTAATATCTCTGAGTTTCTGAGCTCTAATAAGTAACATTTGAATTTCTAGGAAATAAGAGAATAAATTACCTGATTTATAATTTATTTAACTGTATGGAAATTTTAGTAGAATTCAAATTTCTAAGGGTGTGAGTCAATAAAAAAGGATAAAGGTGCTCAAGCTATGGCACTAATTGAAGTAATTTCATAAAAGGATCACATTTTTGATTCAATAATCTAGGAGTAACATATTCAACCAACTAAACTTAATGTGTAACCAAGTTGTAGCATGGGCCTTGAATTATGTGATTACAAAAGGGATGTTACCCTTACTTGGCACATGCAAATGAAGGATTTATTAGGACATTTTTATAATCATGAGAATTAGGCCTTGGAAATTTTTAAATATATGAGGATCACTGATGTGATTACTGCCACATGCAATTTGGTCAACAAGCCAAATATTGAGACACTTCTTAAAGCAACTGTAAATAGATTTAAGGATGAAGTTGAAGGAATAATATATAAGACTAATGATGAGGTTTTGTAGTTAATACATTTTACAAAGATTAAGTGACAAAGGTATAAGCCCTTGGAGCTAAGTTTAAGAGGTTATAAGTAGATAATACAAGGTTTATGGCTAAATCCATCAAAATATTCAAACCTTCCTTGCTCAATTTTAACATTATTAACAAATAATTTGAAGCTACCCATGCATTATTTTAAAAAATCAAGGTAGTATAAGGATATTTAGGGTTAGTGACAATCACATAACCAAATTAAAGTATTACCACATCATCATAGGCTCCCAAATTTTACATATATTTAGTCAAACATACTTCAAGTGGGCTAATCTTGATTCCTCAAGGAATGACAGCGGCCACATCAATTTCTACAATTATCACTCCATTGTGTTCTTCTAATAGTGGTGACACATCATCACCCCTAAGAATATAAGTATGTATTTACATTATTCAACTAAGTTATAATGTTTGTTCCTAATTTATTTTACATATATATCTATATATATTATATTTTAGTCGAGAATTCAATTCTAGTTAATTATTTTGTACATACATACTCTGCATGGTTAGGATACACAATCCTATTTTTGGACATGTAATTTTAGACTTTACTTGATAGATGAGGAATCCCCATACCAATATTATATATATTTTTATCCTCTCAATCCCAAAGGGAGGATAATTTTGGAAATTATGATTAATAAGAAATTCAGAAGAAAGTTCTACAATTGGTTTTGATTTGTAAATCTTGATTCTTCTCCAAACATGTGGATTGTGTAATAAGTTTTTTCATTATAGTATCTTACTATTTTTTTTATGCATGAGTTTTCTTTTAAATATAATTACTCATATTGTGTTATTGCTAATATAAATTCTTTCTATGTATTAATCATAATCCCCCTTGTAGATGTTCAAACACAATCTTATAAATACAATAACATTTGATTATATATGCTCAAGTTTAATATATTATTATTTCATTATAATTATAACTATTCTTGATTATAGGCATGATATTATTAGCTTACAATAAACATTTTTTTCTAATTACTTATCCAACCTTTAGTTCAAGTGTTGGCTTATGAAGCTTTCATCTTGTTTGGTCCACAATATTTATTTTCTACCTTACCTTTCCCTCTTTTTGAGTTTATTTTAGTCCTACCCACTTTAATGTTAGACCCATTATTAGTCCACCCATCTCAATTATATTTATATTTATCCATAGCCAACCCATCTGTAATAAACAAACTACTTCACTCACTACTTTATTCTAGTAACAGGATGTTTATAAAACCCAATACCCCATAAATTGTGCTTTAGAGTGAATCTTCATTCATAGATCCTAAAATATTAGATGTTATCTCATAAGGTTCCCTAGTGTGCATAAAACCCACATCAAAAAATCTACATCACCAAAGTAGTCAACCCAACTAATAGCCTCACCTCTATCCATAACATCTCTTAAGAACATTGCCTTCATTAACAACTAACAATCCCATGATATGAAATTCATTAGTAAGAGTGTTGGTCCACTATATTGGGGTGTGTGAAAATTGAATTGTTCCAATTTACATCCTAGTATGTGACATGTTTCAAATCAACTTGTTTGATGGGGCAATAATCCCCACTTGTGCATTCCTAAGTACCCCCACTCTATATAATATGGCCAACTTATTATTCATAAGATGACCTAAAATCTTAAGGATATAATATTGATTCCTCACTATAATACAATGGACTTAGGCACCCTAAAATCATAACATTAAATAACCCTAATAAATTTAATAGCCCTAAAATTTGATAAAAAATTATCCTTCTCTCTTTGTGAAACTGATACCCTATATAGGTGATGATTATGTAACCATCATAGTAGTTACAAAATTGATGGTGTCTATGATCGATGGTTATGTAAATATTGCATGATGGTTATGTGACTGCCATGGTGGATTTTTTTTTACTATAGTATTTTTTGTAACCATTATAGATGGAAGTGTAATAGTGATGGTATGAATGTGATTGTTGATCTATAAATATCAACAATTCTATCTTGACTCAATGGTTCTCCCAATCGGCCACATCCATGCCCTAACCCCCATAAATTACCAATATTTTAATCAAAACACAAAACAATTAACATTTTAAAAGTATACCCTTCCCCCCAAACCCAACCATGCATTTATTTTCAAGTTTTAATATATCTAAACTCATTTTCAAGCCAATTTTCCAAATTAGGGTAAAAACACAAAAGTGAGTAGAACTTACCTATCTTTGACCCTATCCTCTTACCACTGGTATGTTTTCCATCATATATTAGTACTCATAAATTTTATTTATTTCTAGATTGAATCTATCACAACAAATTTAGTCTCAAATTTTCTCAAAACTAAATAGCACAAATGATTTCTATTTTTAGTAAATTTTTAAATAAATAGTCTACCCCACTAGCTACTTTATTTTGAAAACTTTCCACTTTTGAATTTTTTTCTTAAAAACTTGAATTTTCTCACATATAGAAGCATATTTAGTGTCTAAATGACCTAAAACATATCAAATGTTAACAATTTTAACATTTTTTTCATAGCATTATTATAGGGTATGTTATTTTCCATTTTTGGATTTGCAATTCAACATCACTCCACATCAAACTTAGTCCTCCAATGAGAAATTTTAGGTAGTATCTTCATAAAAAATACATATTAAGTATAGTTATCCATGATATTATTAGTTACCATGTTTTCTTATTTATCATTAAAATAAACATGATTCTTAATTTTTGCTTATAGGTCATGAGGGGGTCTTAGCTAGCTTCACTGCACCACATAGGTAAGGTAATATTTATAACCCTTTTTTTAATTTTAATGCACCACTACTCAAGAAAACACATTCACCAATTCATGATGAGGTGTCTCCCCAAGGGGTTAGTATGTTTCCACCCAAATTTTGCATGATGTAACATTTCACATTAAATTAATGATGATGCAAGGATTTCTACCAAAATATGTTAAGACCTAATTTTATCTCATTTTGATTAAAAATTTCCCCTTTTTTGGCCTTTTCATTTGCCAAATTCTCATTCTTATAGGATTTTTGCTTCAAATTTTAAAAGCATTGGCACAATGATGAAACCATCATGGAAAAAATAATAGATGTGGTAGTTATATAAACCATCATGGTGAAATTGTAATTACCATGACAATTCAATATTTTTCTATGCTGATTTTGTTAGCCAAGGAAATGATTTTGAAAACTACCTTGGTGGTTCTAATTTCACCACTTGCATACACTATAGGTTTATCACAATACATTTTTTTTAAAATTAGCATCTGAGACTTTAGTTGTCACATGTTTTACATACTTCTAGTTATATTTATTCATTATTTTACTTTGTTTTCACTTTCAATATTTCCCAAATCACTCATGCCCTTTTTTATCAATATTTATCAAGTTAATTTGACCAATCTCCTAGTCAAACTTAAGTTAACTCTCACATGAAACCTCATCTCATTCCTTATAAGCATCTAATTTTTCCAAGGTTTTCATATGCAAAAATTATATTATAAATTAAATATTTAAAGTTTTATAAATCCCTGACATACCTGATTTTGTTTTTGAGAATATTTAACTCAATATGTAATCATCTTCATGTCACTGTACATAATTTTGGAGAATGGAATTCACTGAATTTGAAACTAGTTTTTTTGTTGTTCATGAATTAGCCCAGCTACTCTCTTCTTTATAATTGTGTCTTTATTACTTATATTATATTTTAATCCTTTTCTTAGAGAGTTACCAAGGTTAATATTGAGAAAAGGAGATAGCTACTTGAGGATTTTATACTCACACCAATTACAACATCATGTTTTTTTTATCTCACCAATGGTTAGGTTAGAGGATTTACTTTCAGTTTTATTTTATTTATTAGAATATATTATATTATTTTTCTCATTCTTTAAATAGATTCACATTAAAAGATCTTAGAATAAAAGTGTTTTATATAAAATGGGTTCTTATATAAATACCCTATAAAAATAAAACATTGAATGCACTAATTTAATATTCATATTTAGATAATAAAATATAGTATGGGTAATAAATGCATTAAAGCATGTGAAATAAATACAATCAATAAACTATGTGATTAAGGGTTAATAAATACCATATCATATTTACCATTATGTTCTAGATCACCACAATTGCTCAACTTCATCTCAATCCTGTAATGTAGCCATGTATTCCATTCATTCTGGGTTTATCTCATTTTGTGGCCTAGACACTAATGCCATATTTCAAAAACTAGTGTCGATGCTAGTGTCCTAAATTCAATGGTTATATATGTGTATTATAATCAACTCAATTTATCCCTAAACCTATGCTTATAGATGTGTTTCCTATTTTTATGTGAATTTATGATCAAAATACACATAATTAGTCTGTGATAAAAAACCTTTGCTTCATTATTATTTCATAATTATGACTCAATAAAAGGGGTTAACATGTGATTTGAGCTGACCCTAGAAATCTTGTTCTTGTTAAGTGTTTCCTACATATCCATATAATCTGAGGAGGGTCTTAAACTCACATGTGGTTCTCCCTCCTAAGTGAATGTGTGCAATGGTGATTGTGCAAATATATGATCTTTATCATATTGCAACCCTTTGGTAAAACCAATGTAAATTCAAATTGATCTTTGTAATACTTTAGACTTTAGTTATATAAATCTACTATATAGTGTAATTCAATAGTTTTTGAATAAATAATGTATATTCTAATTGTAAGGCTTGCTTGAGAATCAAATACTATGCCATTACTTGGTGTATATAGGGAACCATTTAAATTTAAATTAATACCTAGTGGCATGTAAAAAAATGACCAAATCAAAAAAATTCATAAACTTAAAAAAAATCATAAATAAAAAACATTAAAAATTGGGAGGAAGATTAGGTAGGACACTATCGTTGTATTTAGGACACTAGCATAGATAATAGTGTCCTAAGCTAAACACTACAATCCAAAGACTCAAAATATAAAAAATACCACAAGCACTCAAGGATACTTAAAACACGATGGATATAACATAGATAAATGAACAAAAATACACATAAAATTAGGTATTACCATAAAAGAGACACAAAGCCTAGAGGCTCATGCAAGACTGCACCACTAAATACTTAACTCTATGTCAAAAACTATATACATCCAAATCTATGTAAAAATACATTATAAAATAAATTTTGTACCAAATATGGGTATATGCATGCCCCCAAAACACCACTTTAATCTAGTAGGTGTATGAAATAAAATTACTAGAGTTAAAAGAAGTTCATATCTATGTGTAAACACATCTTAGTCTCGTGATGGCTCCAACTTGACTTTGTAGCTCCTATCCTATAACTATAAGCACATTATAATATAATTAGTGTATATAATATAAAAATGAGAAATAATAAAAGTATTTATAAATAAATAACATGAAAATAAGGCACCTGTATATATGCTACATAGTGATGTTTCTAGAATATTATCCTCACCTTGGAAGATGGAGAGAAAAAAAATGACCTAAGGAATACATTTATTTTTTGTCCAGGAATATGAATGAGTCTAAAATCAATCATGTGTGCTTCATCCTAGTGATGCTTATAAAAAATATAGTTAGGAGTGATCAATCCCCCAACTCAATATAATGGAAGTAGTGCCAAGTCCATCGAGAGCACTAAATATTGATTGCATAACTCAAGTGTAAATACATAATCTTAATTAATATAGCCAATCTCTCCTAGGTCAAATAATGTAACCATATAAATTTACAAAAATGAATTAATGTCAAGGCCTTTGAGTTTATTGTATCATAATAAAATTACTCAATGGAGCCAATTGCTATAGATTAATAAAGTCTCAATTGGTGCATATTAATAAGGTCAGTGCATCAAAGTGTATCTGATTATATGCTTGTCAATTATAGGGGAGAGGGCCTAGGTATTAGGTGACCTTAGTGTTGTATACATTAAAATATACCATGTATATTTCATGGGGAAAAGATGAGATGAGGCAAATCCATCTAAGATAGTTCACTAGGAATATATAGTTAGATCCAATGTTCCATGATTGTAAAAATTTGTTTATCGGTTACTTGTTTCTTTCATTGCATTAGATGGTGGTGGGGTTGTGATATAATATCACATGTATCACATTGTTCACAACATTGTGGAGAGAGGTGTACACTATTCTTGGGTGTGCACTATGGTGGCTCATTTATATAGGGATTTGTACAAATTTTGTTTGTAAACTCATGGTGGAGCCTTGCGAGTGGTCATACTTATGCATATGTGGGATATGAACATTTATATAGTGTGTGACTAGTTGGTGGAACACTTTCATGGTGAGCCCATCCATATATGTTTCTAATTTGATGGGTGTTTACCTAACATAAAGGTCACACAACCATGGAGTATCATATGATACTCAATTGACTTACTACTAATTAGATAGTGTGGCATCCATTAAAAACATTTGGTTCTTAGCTTGAGGATAGGAAGGAGTTGTGGCAAGTGTGGGTTAGTATGTTGTTGGTGGATCAATTCCCTAGGGTGTATGATCATTTTTCTAGTTCAATCATGTGTTACACCGATTTAGGATTCATTAGGAAGTCTCCTTAAATCCTTATCCATGGTAATGTACATTAAAATCTAATAGGGCTACCTCACTACTAATGATATAACACTACTCTAAATTGTGGAAATAGATCTTATATATTCATTAGTAGATGTGGATGATGTATAGTGTAAAATGAAGTACACTCAATGTTGGACTATTCCCCAATGGCCACTTTCATTTATTTTAATTTTTGATCCTCCTAGTGTGGTACCTAAAACATAGGTCAGTGGTAGAGAAGGTAGAGGTGTGGGTGCTTTTGTAGGCCCACATCCTATAGATGGGTAAACTATTCATGTTGCATGTAAGTATAATACATGATTTGTTTTATTTTTTGCATATAATTGTATTTTTAGATTTTATATATATATATATATATATATATATATATATATATATATATATATATATATATATATAACTTATATCATGGTGTATTTTATGGTTGTAAGCAACCAAGAGTGGGCCACAATGGTTGATCTTGCTATATGCACTTTGATGTGTAACATGCTAATGGACATTGTTGGTGATAGTGTTATGGAATGAGTGGCTGATATTATTATTATACATTCACCCACATTTGATCTTGTTTCCATGACTATGGTCTCATTCCATGTAGTAGTGACTGAGAGAGATGAGTTACATATAGAGCTAGACATGTGAGTTAAACCCACAAGGAGATATACAAGGCTAATGAAGTCATTAATTGATATATATAATAATTAATGACATTATCATGGGAAAAAATTGCATTGGTTAGGATCCCTAGAGGAGTGATTTCATGAGAAATCTCACTCTTGTGGTCCTATGAGAGATGTCAGAGCCTCAACATCTATGGCTGTGAGGGCCCATGGATGTAGACAATGTTGATTCATACACTTATGGGGATATGCCCACATATGATTGATGTGTTGGATGAAAATTGTATTATTTTGATGTGTGTGTGTGTGTGTGTGTGTGTGTGTGTGTGTGTGTGTGTGTGTGTGTGTGTGTGTGTGTGTGTGTGTGTGTGTGTGTGTGTGTGTGTGTGTGTATTATGGTATTATTCTTATCATTTGATTATGAGTTATATGAATTTATTATATTGCTTTGAGTGTTTTTAATTTTAGCTCATATAATGTGTTTAGAATTTTGATTTTTGTTAATGAAGTAATTATTATTGATTATTTGAGTTATTTTAAATTTTAATGCAATTAATGTATACCATATAATCCAATGGAAATAAAAATTCTTAACTATAATGATCATGTTGCAATTGAATATCTTCTTTTTGAATTACTTTTCGTACCCATTCTTGCTATGTGGAAAACATAAGTGTCAATGTATGATTGGATTCTACAACCTTTTTCAATGTTATTCCCCCAAGTACATCTATATCAAGAGATTTATCATCCAAAGGTTCCTTGGTAGAACCAATGTGGGAAAGATAGGCCATTATACAGTGGGTATTAGGAGTAAGATTTCTTCCAATGGTCTATTTCTTAAAAGGCTGATAGACCATTCATTCCTTGGTAGAAGTGTCATGGGATGTTTTGATCCTTTTAGAATGACCTATGGAATAAGTGGGAGAATATGACCTTGTTATCTCATTCTTAAATGTAATAACACCCCTATATTATAGGTATCCAAGTTTATGTTGTAAAACATAATAATTATTGTTATAATGTTTATTAATATCGTGACAAGTGCAAAAGGGTTGTCCTTTAATATTTTAAAATATGTGAACTTTATGATATTAGTTTAGAGGAAGAGTGATCTACTTATTATCTAATAATACATTCAATATTTTATGTGGTTGATCAAACTGAACTGGTCATATCTTAGTAGAAGTAGACGCTCTAATTGTAAGAGGTACCCTACATGTTGATTCATTTTATTTATGGAGTACTTTTACTATTGGTTACTTACTATGAATATTTGGTTTAGGATAATTTTTTTAGATTATTTTTTAACCTCTTGAGTTGGTTCCTTAATTTATCAAGAATATTTTTTAAAACTTTTTCTTGTAGTGAATTTGTATTTAAATGCATGTGGTCATTTACTAATTCGCATGCATAGTTATGTACATCCATATATAAGTGATCAAATTAATTATAAGGTTTATAAAATTCTATCTCATTAATTTTATAAGTGATACATCTACTAAATATGAACTATAACTCCAAATTAGAGGTTTGATATGTCAAATAATATAAGGCATTCATAAACTGTATGCATAATCTTAAATAGACTCATCAACTTGTTGATTTAATCCTTGTAAATGTTCTAAGGTGAATTTATAACATGATTATATGAAAATATGATAGTAATATATTATATATCTTTCATAAAATTGGTAATGAATCATCTATGAGAATATGAAACCACTAGTAGCTTTTGTTAAACTTTTATGAAAATCCTTTAGTAATAAGTGTCCATCTTTAGCCCAAGGACCAAAGGCATGTACATATTGGATCAAATGGGTGGAAGTGTCATATCAAACATGAAATAAAGGGAGTGTAGGCTTAAAAAATTATATTGGGAAAAAATATTTATTGTGAGAGGTTGACCTCTTAGCATATTATCTTTAATATTTTCATGATGTGAGAATACTTGTAAATTGAGAATTGAAACTTTTTCTTAAAGATCTCTTACAAGATTCATTAGGGATACCATGTGACTAGTAAGAATTTGGAAAGCATGGGGAAATAAACCTAAATATTTTAATTGACCATATATCTATAACATAGGGGTAATGACCCATTACAACTATCATTGCTCTCTAAGTTGGCATCATTGCATATTCTAGAAGTATTGCATTAAACAACATTCATGTTACATGATGTATCTAAATAATATATTATATAATTTAGGAAATCATGAAGACTAATATTAATATTTTTTAAATAATCATTACATATGAGTTTAATTGACATATCATGCATATTATGTTGGCCAAGGGCTTGACTGTGTGAATTTTCATTACATGAGATAAATGAAATTTAACCTTTTTATTCATTGTGAAATTAAAAGGAGAGTGAAATGTATGAAAGTATTCCTTTTCATCACTATGAATATTTTAATCATTTCATTCCAATCCAAATTATCATAATCATTTGAGTCATTATCACATTGTGTATACTACTTTGAATAGTAATATCCCTTTCATGTTTCCATTCTAAGAGGAGAGGAAATAAAGTTTGGACACATTTGTATTATTGAGATTTTGAGAGAAAGAATAATATTCACTTTTTGGATTTTATAAAAATGGAAAAGAATATCTAAATTTTGTAATAATATCAACATTTAGTAGAGAATAAAAGCACTCAACATGTGTATAATTTAGTAAAGGGGACATTCATTCAATTTGTTTTACATGGACATCATGAGAAGATTCTATTCATGTAAGATTAGTATGATCATAATTTTGAATAATATGCTTCCTTTTGTTGGCATGCATATCAATTTTATAAGATTGAATTCAATGTAATGAACTAGTAAATGGTAAGGATAAACTAGATATTTTCTTAAGAAATAAATCATTAGATTTTAAATCAAACAACATGGGAAAAATAAGAGAACTAGGATCCTCACACTTACTTTCTAAATATGTAGAATAATGATCATAACCATAATCATAAGTGGTGCTATAAGTCTCTATGTGATAAAATATCTTCATTGTAATGAAATAAATCATTAATCCATTCATTAGTATAAATGTAAGGGGATACTATAAAATAAAAAAATTTATCACATTTTATATTAGCCATAAGGTCTTCATAAGTGATGTAATGATCATTAGGAAGATTAAAGATAAAATCCAAAGGATGAAGATTTATAGGTTATTCATTATGGGATTTAATTTTGAGATCTATAAATTCAAACACACCTAAAAGGACAAGAAAAAAGGCTAGGGAAATAAGGATAACAAACATCACTTACACTATGCCCATATGTAGACACTAAATCTGAATTTTATAGCACCTCCATGTTGTATATTTGGAAAATACCTATAATGGATGTACCTTTTAGTTCTAAGACCTTCCCACTGATGAAAGGATCATGTTCACTATCTCTTTGTGCCAAATTACTCATCTCTTAGTGAGACCAATGTTATTCTAATGACCATGAATTTTACACTATGCAAAATTCTCTAAACATGACCATTATCCTTCTCTACCAGTTTTAGACTTGTACCTATTTTCTTAAAATTTTAAATTTCAAAATTTTGATTTTTTTGGCATGCTAACTTTAAAAATGTTGTGTGCTCTATCACTAATTAGATTACCTCTAACCCTAATTTTATGTTATCTATAATAGTACAATATGTGTGGTGACTAATACTACCGTGTCTCTACCAAAAGTGTCATTATAAATTATACAACTCTATGATGCATCAAAATACTATTATTTCATTTATATATGCTTCTTAAGTGTGTACTCTCATTCATTCATTTGTGTTGACATTTATTTTATTTTTCCTTCATTTGAAACCCTAATGTCATTTTTTACCACAAGATGAACCTTATAAAATGGATTAGCATGTTGGGTTAGAAAACCTTAATCAATCTCTACTAAGTGGCTGAGCATTAACTATATTCCAATACTATAAAGAGGACTCAACCCACACATAGTGATCCTAGTTATGTGTGTGTGTGTGTGTGTGTGAGTGAAGCATCATAATTTATCTATAATGTGATGCAATATTTGGCTTTCAAAACATGGCACCATGAAAATGAGACATACATGTGTATTCATGATTGGATCTAGGTATTTTTTTTGGTTTTTAGATATGTATGGTATTTTTATAATAACACAAAGAGTGATAATTTATTTCTAAATGTTATTAATAAGTATTGACCAAGTGATTATAACATTAGGATTGATTTTTTATTTATATCTATCTCTTTTAGATTTCCCACTATGATTAACCCATAAAAACATGTCTAATCTAACCTAACAGATAATTTACAATTTATAAAACAAATTAAGTGTTCCTAGATGCTAATGACATAAATTAAATGATGATAGTAGTAGTAACCATCTGAATATTGTTGATATTTTTCTAGGAGATGAAATTAAATGATCTATAATATAAGGTCTGATTAGTATGATGGATTGTTCTTTCACAAACTAGGTTGATTTCAAATAAGCATTGGTAGTAAATAAGGATGGAAAATATAAGAGGTGGGTAGAAAGATATGGGAAACTATGCACAAGAGTCACATATATATACAATGTCTAAGTATGTCAAATTTTTAAAAATTTGATGCTATAAAAGTATCTATTAAAAAAATTAATTGTCTACAAATTCCCCCTTTTAATCTAGTTTTAAAAATGATAAATTAAACTAATAAAATAATAAACTCGGTGCCTATGATAACTACACTTAGTTTTAACATGTATGACCCAAATGTATCATATTATCCATGCAAAAACATACAAATAAAAATTCTATATCAATTTACACTAAAGATAAAGGAAATTAAACTAATCTACATCATTGAACGCATGAAATTTTAAAATCTAAGGAACGAGTATAACTAAGGGTATGAAAACTAATCTACTTATTTTTAAACTTGTTTATAAAAATTAATGGGGTGATTATACCCAAAGGACATGCAACCATTTAAACCACATGTTGAAGAGTTTTAATACCTAAACCATCATTATAAAAAAAGTTATAAAAGTTGATTGATACATAAATATCAACCCCACTACCTAAAATATCATACTAATTCTCTTTTTGGAACATTGAAACTAGTTTCATATGTAAATGTGTAACTTTAAAATAAGTTAATATGTGAAGGGATCAATTCGTGTAGATGGAATATAGATTCAAAATGATTATGTAGTATCACTATTCCACATTTGTCCATAATATATAGATTAATAATAATGTTTTAATGAAAAATATTCATGTCCCAAATATTATAGATCTATACCTCAAAATTATAAATAATGCTAGCATCACCATGTCACCATGCCATATAATTCCATCTAAATGTACTCAATATGCTCAATTTAACCCACAATCTATAAAAAATATCATATAATTCATTGAATATTCCTCATAATATTATATATGTCCCCATATATTAATCACATATGTCTCAATATACTCGATCTATCCCATTTAAATAATATAATATGAACCAAAATATGAACTATCTACATGTTATGGCCTAAATTTCTAAGACAAACCCACTATGTTCCTCTTTTTTGATATGATGGATGAAGTTTTTTAAGCACTCGTCTCAAAATAAACATTTATGTGTAAAACATGTTATATATAAAAATTTAATAATGCAAAACATGATAAGATATGTCATCATGGAAATATTTGATCATTCAAACACAAATGAAACATGTAATCCAAGTAAATTTACATAAAAATTTGTCATTACAAGTAGTATATCAATTCGAGATGTAGTAATAAATTTAAAAATGTGTGCATAATTTTTTTAACTATAATATGAGGACACATGTGTTGTGTTGAACCATATTTTTCTGAAATATTATCTAAAGACTTAGAGCTGTGGGGGATTCTTCATGTTGGTGGTTTCAATAATTTCATAAATAAAATTGAGGGATATGACCCTCACATTTATAAGACCATTGTAAAAGGTTGGAAAGAAAAAGTAGAGTCATTTAAAGGGGTTGAGATTGGTAAGACTGAGGAACTTCTTACTCATGTTACATGCATGAATATGGAAGGCTAAAAATTCTATAAAACTAGTAGGGATACTAAGGAGGAAATCAAGAAATTTCTAGTTAACAGTGAAGAATTGACTCCATTTCATCATTGCTACATTAAATAATCAATTCATCAGCCCTATAATGATGTTGCTAAACAAGTCATGAAATTTATAACATTGGATGGTAGGTACTACTATGTCCTCACTTTTGATTTTGTCTTTCTCAATTTTTTTTGAGATCATTGCTTGGTCAGTATTCCTTTTTACATTTTCAATTCATTAAAAAGATAAATTTTAGAAGTAAAAAAATGAAGGGTAGAATTCTATTTCATTAGGCTATGATCCTCTTGTTGTATAAGTATGTTAAAGCTAAGAAGATTGGCCCTACCCATGTGAACCTTGAGGGAGATGTGGACCATAAAAACATAATGAGTATCCCATTAGGAATCCACATAGATCATTGAGAAATAAAATTCATCTTAGGAAAGATGTGAATGAGCTATGAAAATACACCACTATGAATGTTCTGATCTCTAAGGCTGACAACATTATCCTTGATAAGGAGAGAATTGAAGATGTTATTGAGAGTTTAAAAATTTTGAAATCCCAAAAAGATTGTACCAATAATAGAGTCAAAGAGAATGGGAAGAGCAAAAGTAAAGTTGAGGAAATGTTTATTACTCTCAAGGAGCATGATAAATTTAAATAAATATGGGAGGAGATATATTTACATAGATATGTCCTGAGATGTTTTTTCAAGGACCAAAACTTGATAGATTCCATAAAAAATTGTACCTGGGAGAAATTAGTGCCCAGTGACAAAGATGACTTTTAGGAGGTGGTTATGAAAATTAGAAGGATTGATTAGAGAGACTATAGGGTGGAAGATTAGAACATCTCTCTAAAAAATAACCTTGAATATCTGGTGGGATACAACAAATCCATAGTTAATAATTATCTTTCTAGCATGGAGGCTATTTTAAAACTCATTAAAAAGTGTTCAGATGGTGAAGGCCCAATCAAGAATTTCAAGAAGGGAAAAGGTACTATAAAGGAGATAAACCACAATATAGATTCTATAGATTTGAACTACATAGAACAGACTTTGATGGAAATTTTGGATAATTGGGATGAAGCCCTTGGAGGGTAGAAATGTTAGTGCCATATTCTCTTTAGTTGTATTTTTGTTGTTGGGTGTCATTGATATTGATGTGATGTTGTTTTGATCTTACCATTCGTTGGATTTTTTTTCTTATTTGTAGAATTGTTTACTTTTTTGTTTATTGAGACCTTGTCTATGGATATTTTGTAAAAGGGAAGAATCCCTTTCAAAAAAAATCCATTATACCCATAATAAAAAAATTAAAAATTGATGCATGATATAAATTATGGCATTTCAAAAATTATTAGTTTAAATGATATAAATCATGAAACAAATATAAACAATACTAATATGTGTAACAAAATTTCACACACAATATCATGATCATGAATCACATAAGCACTCAAGACATGACACAACTCTAACTTGACTTTGACACGACATGGCCATGACTCAAAATAGAGAATCCTCTATAGAAATTTACATACAATGTAATAATATAGAGTTAACTAACTCATAGAACACATCAATGATCACATAATATACCAATCATAAATATAATTCACACATAGAGTAAGTAGTAGTAGTCTACATAATCAATAAATTTCATCCTCCAATATATAAAACCATAATATCCATATGAAATAACACTTTATAATCTATGAGAAAGAGTAATTCATATGTAAAAATGTACTATGATCAATGAAAAACCTTATAACTGTATGAATATGACCCCAACATAGAAAAATTCCCCTAGGTTTAAATAATTCCATGCAACTATATTCTCATCTATCATATGTAACATAATAACAAGAAGCCACTTTAAATATCTTTGAAAACACCTATGTATTGTTGAAGTGAGAGGTTCTAGATCAAATTGTTGTTTATAGTCTTCAATGAAAGATATAAATTTATGAACATGATTCAACAACACAAAAAATAATATAAGTCAATCATTTGAAAACATTTTTTATCAAAAATAAATTTTAAACACTTTAGCCGCATATAGTCAAGAGCCTCCCAATGATAGGGATGCCAATAAATGACCTTCTCATGGTCAAAGATCCACCAAAATTAGGGTGGCCAAATTTAGGCCCCCTATGATATAATAGGTGCTTGTCCATGAGGAGGATTTGTTTTATAAATAATTAGTACTCAATAAATCATATCTAAAAAAATAATGTGATTTTAATGTAAATCACTTGTTACATTTTTCCTATTTTTTGTCTTCTATATAATTATCTAATTGAATTAGCAAAATTGGTGGTAACTTATTAAAGTCACTAGGCTATAAAAAATCATTATAATACCATGTACATAGAGGATAATCTATATTTTTGAGTAAATTAATGTAGAGAGGGTACTTGGATATCTCACAAGTGTCATATAGGTATCCATATTTTTTTTCACGTGTAGTTTCTAAATATTTTACACATTTGTTTAAATGATTTATAGTAAAGTTTAAACCACCTAGAATATATGGAAATAAATAATTTCCAAACCCTAATTTACTATGTACATGTGTAAGTATTCCTACAAATGATACCTCAACATACCTATCATGAACAACTTATGACTTGTTTTTTATTCGAGGGATAAATGCCTTACTTATGTCAACCTTATCATGAATGATATATAAAAATTCATTATGGTTGAAAGATGAAAATCTATTATGTGATAAAAAAATAAGATCTTAAAATCCCCACATCATCCATGTGGGATTGCATTTCATTATCAACTACTCCATTTTGGTCATTAGATAACTTCCCATATTTCTTATTATTTTATTAAGCTGTAATAGATTGTGCATATTTAATGATCATTTTGTTATTTCTAATTACACATTTGGAACTTAAAGTTTACACATTTTACAACAATGTGATCATTAAATTGAATTCATTCCTTTTAGTTTTTATTCTTTATCAATATTTTCAAACACCCTTATCTAGTTCAATGTGTAAGGAAATAGGCACACATTAACACGTGAAACATATATTGAAAGGCATATCATGTTAGGAGACACATTTTTATGATCTTTGATTAATTTAGATAGATTTTATATTATTGACACTATATTTGGACTTGAATTTAGAATAATTTAATCATCATGGTGAGAAAACCTTTTCCTATATTTCAAGTTTCTTATTAATTTATGAAAAAATAATTTACTAAGATAATTTATTTCAAACCAAGATTGAAGGTAGAAATCCTTGATCTTAAACCTTATTTTGACATTATTTCTCACTTTTGAATGACATTCATGATCAATTACATTAGAAACATGATTTTACCTTATCTTCATATTTACAAAAATGATAAATTATTTTTGGGTTCTTATTATATTAGGACTATTAAATGTTGTACAATTATTTGTACAACATTGGGTTGCAATTATTTTTCTTAGAATTTCTTATATCATCCTTATTTTGTCAAATAAAATAAGTCTTTTAGTCACCACTCCATTTATATTAAAATAATTATAATTCCTTTTTTTTTACTATAAAACTATCCACATATTCAAGTCAATCTAAAGACATTGAAAGGTGCTAACTATATATAACTTTGAAAACATTCCCATTTTCATTTTATTAAATCCTATTTAGTGTAACACTTAGTGTATTTCTATATTTTAATTTTATAGAGTTGATTGTCCATTGATAAATTGATTTATAACATAGGTCAACATTGAAATATTTTTAAAACCACTTCAACAAAATGACATATAAACCAAATTTAGTGTTAGTCATTGTAAATGGTTTTAAAACAACTAAAGTGCCACTCTAAGTAACCTATATTTTTTCTTCTCTCATGATGAATCCCAAACTTTTACTTGAGCATTTATTTAATAATTCAACATATACTCCTATTAAATATTCTATAGGCACGTAATAATCAAAAGCATTATAAACATAAAAAATAATAGAATCCATAATTATCCTATTCATTCTCAATTAATTTGAATTTTATGGAGGATACAAGTTGGATGTTATTTAATTCATACACATACATATACATATACATACACAAACAAGCATGCGTGCACCCACACCCACACCCCCCCCACACACAAAATCTTCTAAGCAAAGGTTGTATTAAAAACATTGCTAGTTTAAACTATTTTTTTTCAACAAACACATTCATACATAATTGTATAGTGTTTTTAAGTGATTGATGAAGAGTCCATAATCCCATGTGAGACTTATTTTAAAAATTTTAATTGATTGTTGGGAAAGCTATTTTTCATAAAATCAATTCTAAATTCCACACTTTCAATGGTAGATATTTCCTTGTTTGATTGAAATGTATTTCAACCAAAATAAGTATTAGTATCTAAAATTAAATCATGAAATGAATTAAAAAACTTATTATTGAAATAAATAACAATTATTTTAAAAAACATACAATGTGATACAATGATTACCAATGTATAAGCAATTAAACATGTGGAATTACATAGAAGAACAAATGAGAAAACACACTGAATATGAGAGGCAACACATAATTGTATTCAACTCATTATAAAGGAATTTACAACAAAGAGGTGGGAATCTTTCTTCCACTTCATGGGCTTACAGTAAACTTCCCTCCATAGTAATCTTCTCTCACTAGGTCACAACTAACAGCTAACACAAGCTGTTGTTCAACTCATCGAGTACGAACCGGTACTCCAAGAAGATCTCACCATGATCCTGCTGATGTATTGTTGTCAACTTGGACCTTGCTCCCCCACCAATCTCTATTTGACCCTCGCATTCACACACCCCTGTAGACCAACCTGATCTTACTTATCACATGTAGATCTCCTCCATGATCTAACAACACCCTACTGACCAACCCTAATCTTACATACATGGGGAATCCTACTTGATTCCACCATGGGAAGAACTCTCCAAGTTCCACACTTGGGTTCTGCAAATTCTCCACTTAACAATACAACCCATGAGTCTATTATATAGATCTCATGCATACACTGATTAGACTTGCGGCTCAAGACTTCGAACTAGACTTCATCATGCAAACTCTACGTTCACTTAACTGACTATTCGTCAACAGCAGTTCAGACTGCTACAGGTGACTGACGTCAGTCCCTACCTTCTTGGAGGTGACTGATGCCAGCCGATATGCTACCGATGCCGGTTTCCCTTTTGCATCCCCTGACCGATGTTGGTTTTGTCCTGCCGACGCCGACGACTGTCACAAGTAGAAAACCTCCTGTTTGCCTTAAGGTGTAGCTTTTAGCTCCACACTCTAACATCTTGTTCACTAATATGCCACTTAGACATTAGCACAACCCTTTGGATATTAGCACACTATGCTAGTGAGCTAGGGATTGTGCTATCCTTTTCCTCCTTACTCTCCCAATAGATATTTTTTCATTCCCCAAATCACTCTTAAGGTCTACCTAGACCTATTTCACATCTTGGCAAGCACCAAAACACTATATATAGACCACTTTCAATCACTTATCCACTAGATGTAAACCATATGCAAATACTCATAAATAAACTTAGAAATAGTTATGTAAATCAAGTTCATTGATCCCTATTCTACCCTACTTCTACATATAACAATCTATAGTAGCCTAGACCTCAGATTACTTAGATTTATAATCTTAAGTCACACTCAAATTATAACTTGTAATAGTATTCACTTAAACAAGAACCAACACTTAGATTGGGATAAATAAATTGGGCTTGATCCACTTTTGAGGTATTGGTATGTAGGCAACACTCAGCACATTGGGTGTTGAGGTCATGTGTAGCTTACCCTACCAATACCACACTTTTCTACTTATGCTCATCAAATACTCTAAAAAACAAGGAGACCTAAGGTTTTTCATGCAAATTAGTAAAAAATAGGGAATAGACATTGAACCATCATTCATCCACTCAGGTAAAAACATCTCAAGATCAAGCAAAGCTCCACCTAGAATATCGTTGCCCCTGCATACAAAAAGACATTGGCATGCCCAAATGGTCATAGTGTGTTATTGTCTAAGGGAATGCACTACAATAAATTAGGGGTTTTGATTCCTATTTCTAGTTCATGACACTTTGCATAGTCTATGTACCAATTTCTAGCATGTAATTCATCCATCTTAATAAGTTTCCAACTAAGTACATCTCTTGCAGTTCATTTTATATTTATATAATAATGAAAAAAATCAATTATTATATAAATTATATGCTATAATTATTGCATATTTATTCCTTGATTTATTATTTAAACTTTAGGAAATTAGGGTTTTACATTCCATAGTCCCATTAAAATCTAAATCATTTGGTGAACGCAACTTACTTCAAATAATGCAAAAAATCCTAGCCCTAGATGCCCCAAGGGTTTATATCCTTCTTTTTCCTATTTCCATTCATTATGTTAGGATTTTCATATTTCATATATTCTATTATAATATCCCACTTTTATTATGTTTATTATATTCCAGTTAAAAAAATTATGTCTCTTCCTTTATGAAGAAGTGTTAGGCTTAATGGTAACCTTATTAAGCATATTGAGATTCCTTTCATTCAAGAATATACCATGGATAAAGGACTAATTACAACCCCCCTCATTTATCCTTCACATCTTGATTATGTCTACTTATATGGATTTTAAGTATAATACATTAGAACATGAGAAATACAATCAAGATATCAATAATACACAAGATAAGACTTAGGACATACTACCCCTGCCTCAATGAAGACAATCTAATAATTAAAGAAGATGAAGTATTAAAAAAATTTAGAGAAAGACTTTAGGAATAGCCCCATGATCATGTACATATTTTTCAAGCTATATTGTAAATCAAGAACACATCACTTGGTCAATCCACCAACCCCATAAATACTAATATTATTACACCTATTATGGGGATAACTTAGACTCTGCAACAACTACATACAACTAGCCAACCCTCACTAGTGTCACAACCTCTTATGATTAGGACACATCCTTCTTCTTCAAATGTAAAATCCCTTTGATAGGAGATCAATTATTTGTAGTCTAAGGTGATAAATCTTCAACAGGGTGTTACTAGACCATCTTATGCCTTAAATTCTCATATGCTCCTACATACACCTTTAACATAGAATATAGAGGCAACTATTGACACTTGAATTCACACCCTTGAGGAGATGCTCAGCTTTCCTCATCCAAGTGTCACAATGGAGTCATCTCTCTTTCTATGGGTGACAATTTTGTTTAGATGAATCTCTAGATAAGGGGCTAGATCCCCTTGATGCACCTTTAAATCTCTCTCTAACCTATCAATTATGTATGAAAAGGGTTAAGGAAAATAAATAATAAACCAAGTTGTGATACACCAATTTATAATGTACTCCTAATTGATTGAAACTACTACTTAAAGATAAATAAAGTATTTCTCACACAAGACTCACAACTCGGGGTTCATTACTACATCAATGTTTCATATGTTAGATTCAAGAAGGTATATGATTATTAGGAAGGGAATAAATTATTCCAAAGAGGGTTACAATCATGAACCACGTCAAAGATATCTATACACTTTATAAAATAACACTAGAAAAGACTTGTAACAATCTCCTTTTTGTAAATTGGTAGACCATCAAGAGTACAAGCTAGAAAAGTCAATCTTTCACCAGACTAGACCAACAAAATTCAAGTCATTACTTAATATTACAGTATATGAATGGAAACAACACTTGTATATTTCTTCAAGAGTTCTTCAAGTACAAATCTAGCTAGAGTTTTCCCAATAACCAATGGAGGCTACCCAAAGAGCTGAAAGAATTCATATATATAGCTTTTGAGAGAGAAATCAAACAAAGGAATTCCAAAGGTCACTCAGACATGTGTCACATTCATAATATCAATTAAAATTGTATGTGAAAGAGGAGTGAGGAAATTCATGCCATGTCAAGAGGTCTACTTATCCAAAATAAGTCATGAGAATGGTGAAAATTGGCATATAACCTTCAAAATTGGCATAAGAAACTACCTCCATCAAAGACCATCCATGAATGTTTGAAATTAAAAATAGGAGAGTCAAGACACAGCACTGCTCGATGGAAATAGAACTCATTGTGATAGTTAGAGAATGTTTTTCCTAACTATAATTCATACTTTAGACACCTATGTTTTTCAATTTCATGGAAGCTCTTTGATTTGGTTGGTTGCCAATAATAACTCAAACCATCGACCCTTCCACTTTTTGCTTCCTTTGTCTATGCACTAGATGCTCAAGATTCTGCCATTTATTACCTCCACATTTTCCCTCAAGTTCTCACCAAGACTTTTTTCACTCCAATGGCTATTTTTCATAGTTTTAAATTGATGTTATAGGGCCATCACCTTCCTTATTCATTCAGAAACATTCCCTCAGACTTAAGTTTCTTCCAAACTTTTTTAGCCACTTTGTTTTGAAACTTTTCTCAAGAGAATTCATTTGGGCTCTTTTCATCGAGTATTTTCCTTCTTAATTTTTTCCTGAAACAAATCCTTCAGCCTCTTTTTCTACATTAATTCCTTTAGATTATTTAATGACCCTTCAGCTATCCTAAAAAGGACCCTTGAAAATCTTGAAAACACCCTTCCCAAAAGGAAAATACCCTTCAGAGAAAATGAAAAGTATCGTCGACTTTTTTAAAATGACCCTTTTAGTTCAAGAAGAATATCGTCAAATATTTTGAAAAGGACCATTCTATGAAGGGAAATTACCCTTTGGAAATCTATAAAATTCCCTTTGGAACTTGTAGGATGCCCTTTCAAAAATTCTATTTGGTCTACCTTCCTTCAAAAATACCCTTTAGATTTTTGTAAAGTACCTTTTAGCTTTCTAAAATCATCCCTTCAGAAAAATTGAAGTGACCTCTTCAGAAAAGTTGAAGTGCCCTTCAAAAAAGTTGAAAATGACCCCTTCAAAAAGATTGTGTGGACAATTTTCCTAAATAAATTTGACCCTTAACTTGAAAAGATATCTTTCAAGGAAATTATTTTGGAGAAAATGTCTGAGATAATTCCTAACACTTGAAACAAAAACCTAAAAAAAAACCTTTGAAAGAAAGAACACTCAGCCAAAAGACCGAAACAAAGTCTTGTAATGAAATAACACTTGGTATTTTTATTGTGGCTTAATGAGAAATACTCCTTCTAAAGAAAATTTCCAAATACTATACTTGGCCAAATTTGAAAGATGCAAACTTGGGAGTGAAATTTGATCAACATTCTTGGTGATTCTTAGGTATGGCATGCCTACTATGCCTAAGACTAGTTTCCTAAATCCTTCCATTGGGCATGGAGTCACACATATAGGCACCAAAAATGACTTGAATAGACCTATGTCTCAATAGACATAAGTTGGTTGATCCACATGCACAAAGGCAAAGATAAACACCAAACAAAAGCAAGAAAACACACCTATGCTACAAAGCACTTAGGGAATACAATAGAGAACCAAAGGAAACATGCATATGCTCAATTATAAAACTTAGGGAACATAAAAGCCAAAATAAAACTAGACTAAAAAACACACCTCTGCTACTATTTACAAAATAGACTTACAAGGACTAATAGTAGAACTTTAGCCCATTCACAAGGATAAGCAATTCTTCTCCATTAATCTTGGTCAGCTAAAAGGATTTATTTTGCTTTCACTTGCTAATGATGTAAGGGCCACTCCACAAAGTGTTAAACTTTAAATGTCTGCCTAATTTTTCTCTATTTGTATCCCATTTCAAAACCAAGTCACCTTCCTTAAACACTCTTGTACTTTCTCTTTTGTCAAAGGACTTCTTCATGAGTACTTGGTGGTGTTCCATAGTCTTATATGCATTGTCCCTTGCTTCTTGTAGTTACATTAGTTATATCAATCTGACTTCTATTAGAGTATTTTCAAGTAGTTCTAGCTAATGTGCAAGTCCTAGAGTAGGGATCTCTTGAGATATGAATAACCTAGCTTCTCTCCCATAAACAAGCACAAAGGGAGAGTTACCAATTGATCTCTTAAGAGTAATCCTATTAGCTCATAAGGTTATCTTCAACTTTATTTATCATGCTCTTTGATTATTCTTCAGTGTCCTTTTGATGATCTTGATGAGATTTCTATTAATAGACTCATCCAATCCATTACCTTGAGGGTAATAGTTGGATGAGGTACTCAAGTAAACTCCATTCCTATTTTCCCACTCAAAATTTTTATCACCCATGAAAGCAAGTGAATTTATCAAAAATGATAGTATAGGGAACCCCAAATCTTGTTGTGATACTCTCATAAAACTCTAAGATTGCATTTTCATTTACCTCTTTCAATGCAACAACCTCTACCCAACTTGTGAAATAGTCAGTGTTAGGTTGTGGAGCTAAAAGCTTCACCAGGATGCAAACAGGAGAAGTCACGGAGCTTGCGAAGGTTGCAGAGAGTTGCAGAATCAGTTGCAGGGAAATCGACGTCAGTCTGATCAACCGACATCGGTTAGATAGCAGCGAAGAACCAACCGGCGTCGGTTACCAGTCGACTGACATTGGTCATGGAGGAGCCGATGTCGGCAGCCTGTACGTGAACATGTAGTTTGCATGTTGATTTTGGAAAGTCTATTTTTGGACTGCTAGTTTGCATGTTAGAGGCTAGTCGTAGTCTTGAGTTACACGTCTAATTATTGCAATTAGGATACTCTAATTATTGTAAGCATGAGATCTATATATGGAATCATGGGCTGTATTGTAAAACTTGTAGCTAGAGAGTAAGAGAGCAATAAGCTCCTTCTGAGAGAAGAGAGCAATGGTGTGTTTCTCCTAATGTCACACTACCAAGGTAGGTACTGGTTTGGAGAATCAGTAGGGTTCTTCATATTTGTATGATCTTAGTCAGCAAGATAGCATGGCTTCTTTTGGAGATCTACAATGGTGAGTAAGGTCTAGTGATTTGTAGGTAGCAGCAGAGAGCAAGATATCTACTTGGAGTACGATTTTGTACTTGACATACTGGCAGCGTGTTATTAACTAGTTAGAGAGGTGAACATCAATTCTGTATTGGAGTTGATTGTTGGGACCAAGAGAGAAAGGGAAGAAGGTCTTGAGGTGTGGCGAACCTTTGAGGTGGAGGAAGAAGTGGCATCTTCCTTATTGTATATTCTTCTGAAAGAGTATTAATACAATTGTGTATTGTCTCTCAATTCTTGTGTTGTTTCATATTTCTAGTTACTTATTGATTTTGGTTAAATTCTATGTTTAGTTGCTAATACAAGAAGTAATCATATGTGCTCTATTGTTGGAGTAAGATCTTGACACGTGGTATCAGAGCATGTTTATTATTCTAGGTTCCTGACAAGTGGTATCAGAGCATTTGGTTGGGTTGACTAACAGGTGGTTTCAGATCTGGTAGTGTTTTTTATTATAGGTCACTCATAGGGGTTTCAAATTGAGTGGGAGTATAGCAATGGCAGAAGAAAGTAAGCTACGAATGGAGAAACTGAATAGCATGAATGGTCTGATTGACAGAAAGAAAGAGCAGGTAAAAGGAGATTGTTGGTCGGTAGAAGATCAGTGTGTAGAAGCAAATGTTGTAGGGGTCATTGCACAGGTTGCTCTGGATAAAGTAGAATCTTTGTTTATAGATTCTTTTGCCTCTTTCCATGCAGCTTGAAATAGAGCATCTTTTCATGGATATGTCTTTGGAGAGATTTATTTATGGGTTGGAGAGCCTTGTCAGATTATTGACGAAGGGGAAGTGAAGCTGAAATTGCAGATGGATGACACACAGTGGTTGAGGGAAGTCATGCAGGTACCAGTCTTGGAGATGAGTCTAATTTATTTAAGAAATTTGGGTGATGGGAGATGCACTGTAACTCTCACAGTGGATGCACTTGAATTAGATGGTGGTAAGAAAGTAGGTATCCTTTATCTATCTACTTATATTACTGATTCACCTTCTGTTGTAGAGATGTGGCTTCATGGGCTTGGTCACATATGTAGGAGGGGAATGCAGGTTCTTAAGCGGAAGATAGATGTTTTTGACAAGCTAAAGAACTGGAAAGCCTTGTTGTTCATGGAGGAGATGATGGATAGAGACTAGGTGAGTGAACTGAATTATTCTAAGCAGGGTAATGTTGATTTCAACAAGATTTTGATCCATGGAGAGCTGACGGGTAAAAAGTTATCACTCACAGACGAAAATGGTACCAGCGTCGATCATACAATAACTGAAATCGACAGAGGGAAGACCGATGTCAGTCATGAAGGAATCAACATCAGTAGAAAGGATACTGGCGTCAGCCAAGGAAATGACGTCAGCAGTCAGGGTCAGTGCAAGGAACTGACATCGGTCAGGAGCAGACTGGGAGATGGCCGAGATCAGTCACTAGAACGGATATTGGGCAGACAGCAAGCTGTCAATAGGTCTCAAATGCTCATATCGAGGTCAGATAGGGTAAGTGAACCTCATATTCATTGTTCACCTTCTTTATATTGCTTATTGATGGTCAAGAACTAGGAAGATGGAAGAGGCAATGCAGGTAGAATCCAGAAACAGTGGGAGCTTGGCATGGATGAGGAGTGTGAGTCCTTAGAGAAGAACCAAATAGGTATTTGTTGGTAGAATTGTCAGTTGAAAGTAAGCACTGAGAGATGGAATGGATTCCCAAGTAAAGAAGAGAGTGGATGGATACGTGAGATGGAAGGCCAAGGTATATGGTCTTGAGGAAGCTGTAGGTATAGAGCTGACAGGTGGTACCAGGGAGATGACAAAGCAGAGCTTCTATCAATGTCAGCATAATTATTATTTTTATCTTACCAGGTGGATGATGGTCACAATATTATCTTGTTACTGTATGTGGGTGATTTGCTAGCAGGTTTGTACAGATAGGTTTTTTGCTGAGCTAAAGGTAAGGCTAGTTCAGAGGTATGTCATGAAGAATTTAGAGCAGTGAAATTCTTTGGCATAAGAGACATGGAGATTTTATCTCTAGTGGGAGTTGATGTGAAGACGGTGTTGGTGGGGTTCATGATGCAGGATGCAGAATCAGAAAGCACACCAAGGGTTGGACAGTTCAAGCTAAGCTTAGAACAGGGTTTGAAATCACATGAGGTCTAGTGTAGACCTGAGTTTTCCCAAGCAGTGGGGGTTGTCAAAAAGTATGGAGCCAATTCAAGGAAGGAGTATTGGAGGGCAGTTTAGTGGATTCTCAGGTATCTGAGAAGGATCAGCAGCAGGGATTCTTGTTATGCGGGGTCAAGGTCTTCACTACATGGATATGTAGGTTCGGATATGGCAGGTTACTTGAATGACAGGGGTAGCATCACAGGTTGTGTGGTGGTTGTTCTTCAGGATTGATCTTGAAGAGGGATACAAGCCAGAGAATAATTTAGATGGTGTACAAGTATAGGTATCGGTGTAGCTGTTTATCTCCAAGTGGGAGATTGTTAGGTTGTGGATCTAAAAGCTTCACCAGGATGCAAATAGGAGAAGTCACGGAGCTTGCGAAGGTTGTGGAGAGTTGCAGAATTAGTTGCAGGGAAATCGACGTCAGTCTGATCAACTGACGTCAGTCAGATAGTAACGAAGAACCAACCGGAGTCAATTACCAGTCGACTGACATTGGTCATGGAGGAGCCGATGTCGGCAGCCTGTACATGAACATGCAGTTTGCATGTTGATTCCAGAGAGTCTATTTTTGGACTACTAGTTTGCATGTTAGAGGCTAGTCGTAGTCTTGAGTTTCATGTCTAATTATTGCAATTAGGATAGTCTAATTATTGTAAGCATGAGATCTATATATGGACTCATGGGTTGTATTGTAAAACTTGTAGCTAGAGAGTAAGAGAGCAATAAGCTCCTTCTGAGAGAAGAGAGCAATGGTGTGTTCCTCCTAGTGCCACAGTACCAAGGTGGGTACTGGTTTGGAGAATCAGCAGGGTTCTTCATATTTGTATGATCTTAGTCAGTAGGATAGCATGGCTTCTTTTGGAGATCTATAATGGTGAGTAAGGTCTAGTGATTTGTAGGTAGCAGTAGAGAGCAGGAGATCTACTTGGAGTATGGTTGCGTACTTGATGTACTGGCAGCGTGTTATTGACTAGTTGGAGAGGTGAACATCAATTCTGTATTGGAGTTGATTGTTGGGACCAAGAGAGAGAGGGAAGAAGGTCTTGAGGTGTGGCAAACCTTTGAGGTGGAGGAAGAAGTGGCATCTTCCTTATTGTATATTCTTCTGAAAGAGTATTAATACAATTGTGTATTGTCTCTCAATTCCTGTGTTGTTTCATATTTCTAGTTACTTATTGATTATGGTTAAATTTCGTGTTTAGTTGCTAATACAAGAAGTAATCATATGTGCTCTATTGTTGGAGCAAGATCTTGACACATGGTATCGGAGCATGTTTATTGTTCTAGGTTCCTGACAGTCAGTAGTAGTCAATATCCATTTGTGTCCAACACTTGATGGAGGGTTGATCACACCAATGAAATCAAGGCCCCAATGCATGAAAGTCTAGTCTACTTGGATAAGTTTCAATAGAAGGGTTGCAAGTTTCTATTTTCCTACAAAGAAGGCACATTGAGGACACCTCCTAACCCAAGAGTAGAAATCCTTGAAAAGGCTAGGCCAATAATATCCAACCCATATTATCTTTGTAGCTATTTTTTTTGGGGAGAAACAACCTCCATCTACACCATTGTGAATTTTTTCTAGCAAGATGCCAAAATGATCATTATCAACACACCTTAGTAGCACACCATTCACATCCTTTTGAAAGAGAATACCATCTATAAGATAATAAGGAATGGTTTGAAATCTAAAATACCTTCTTTGTGACTTATTCAAACCATTAGGACAATCACCATTTTATAAGAAACCAATGATGTCTTATGTCCAACTTTGAATTGGTATGTGCCCAGCTAGTTGGGGATGAGCTTGATTGACCAAGACTTCTTCCCTTGGCCCTTGAAGATCTGAAGTTAAATGTTCATAATCCTTTACCTTTGTGATCCACCTAGCTCTCTTCTCAGTGAGGTCTTTGCTTAGGAGGAACTCTTTAGTGCTAGGATGAGAGACCATGACATGTATCTTGTTATTTGAAACCATGTGCCTAAAATTTTTTAAACCTCTTATCATAGCTAGATCTTGCTCTTCAATAATGTATACTTGACCTCATAATCTTCCAATCCTTAACTAAATAATGCAATGGGTTGTTCAATTTCCTCATCATTCTTTTGTATAAGCATAGCTGAGATTGTGTCAAGGTTAGAAAAAGTATAGAGCATGAAATCCTTAGCAAATTTGGGTTAAAAAGAGTAGGAGATTGGGAAATTTCTTGTTTGATTGCCTCAATTATTCTTACCTTCCTTTTTCCAAGCAAAATCTTGGTTCTTCTTGAGCATGGTTGTGATAGGCTTCACCAAAGTAGAAAATCATAGAATAAACCTTCTTACAAAGTTGATCTTGCCTAAGAAACTTTTCAAACCTTTCTTGTGTAAAGGCAAAGACAAGCCTAGAATGGGTTCAATCCTTTCAGGATCAATAGACAAGCCTTATTTTGACATAATGTGACTCAATAACTTGCCTTCATGAATAGTAAAGATACATTTTTTTGGATTAAGAGAAACTCTAAACTCTCTACACTTCTCAAAGAATTGCCTCAGATATTTTATGTGATCATTAGCATCCTTTGAAAAAATAGTTATATCATCAAGGTATACAAGCAAAAACTCATTGATCAAACCTTTAAAGGCCATGTCCATTGCTCTTTGGAAGGTAGAACCAGCATTAGACAAACTAAAAGGCATATTTATATATAAAAATATTCCCCATTTTGTGGTGAATGTTATCTTTAACTGATCCTCCTCATTCACCAATATTTATTTATAACCCAAATAGCCATCAAGTAGTGAAAAGTGTTGATAACCTGAAACCACTTACAAAATTTGCTCCATGGAAGGTAGTGGATAATGGTCTTTCAGTGAAAATATATTCAAATCCCTAAAGTCCACACAAATTCTGATCTCTCCACTCTTCTTTTAAACAAGTACAAGGTTAGCTACCCAACTTGAGTGTTTGATAAGAAAAATAATTCTAGACTCAATCAATTTGGTGAGCTCTTTTTTCATTAGTTCCTCTATCTTGGGATTATTAGGAATTTATTTTTGCCTAATTGGTTTAGCTCCAGTTTCTAAATCAATGGTGTAATGAGCTATACTTGTATCAAACCCTTTTAAATCCTTATTTTCCCAAGCAAATATATCATGAAATTCTTTACACAATTCAATGAAGGCTCGCCTTTCAGAAAGAGAACATATCTTACCAATTTTTAGAAGTTTGTCCTTAAATATCAAGATTGGTTTTTAGTTCTCTTTCTTTGTAGACATGCTTACCCTTTCCTTCTTTTATCATCTTTATTGAACACACTCTCCAAAGTAACCAACCCCTTTGGTATCTTGTTTGTCTTCAGTTGAATAACTTGTTCTTCACATTGATTGTGAAGTTTCTTTTGGTTCTTTGAAGAAAATTATGCTTTATTTTATATGAAGTGTATAATGTGTTTATCACTCTTAAACACTTGACAAGACACTTAATTATCTAGAATATAAGGACTCACAATGACGTTTATGTGAGGTTGGTCCTTCTCTTTACTTACATCAACAACTATATCAAAGTGTGCTCCTATCACAGCCAACCTATCAACATGTTTATTTGTGTCTCTTGGTATAGGCTAGATATTGAAAGTGTCAAAGTCCTTAATTATATCCCACACCCTATGCTTTTAGGACTTAAGCAAAGGGTTCTTGGTTGTATCTTGGTTTCTCACTTGATGTATAATCAATTCATTATCTTCATATACCTTCAAATTATTGATTCTTTTTCTCTTTACCCATTGAAGGCCATGAACCAAGCCTTCATATTCTACCACATTATAAGTACAACTAAAATGGAATCTATATGAAGAGTAATATTGGTTTTTTGAGGGAGAAACTAACATGACACCATCTCCTGCCCCTACCTTGCTTTTAAATCCATCAAAAAACATTTCCCATATCCCTTCAAGTTCATGATCCTCATTAGTGAGTGATAGTATAGGAATGTTCTTCTCATGTATACAATATACTCCTAATTTAGTTTATTCTATGAATACATAGGGTTCATGATCATAAGTTTCAGTACCATACTCATCAAGAAAGAGGTCAAAAATACATTCAAGGGGAAAGTATGTTTCACCACCAATGGCACCTTCTTCTTGCTCACTAATCATATAATTATGATTTGAATTTGTCTCCACATATGGTTCAATGTGGAACCTTGCCAAGGGATATATTCTTATAGTTACTTTAGCTCTATATCTTATTCTAAAAGCTATAAAATACCAATCAATTTCAAGGTACCCTCTAATCTTAGCTGTGAAGTCTCTTGATAAGAAAATAGCAAAATGAGATGGAAGATCAACCACCAAAATGTTTTATAAGATGGGTAAACTTGGACAATCATACAAGAAAACTTTCAAACCTTTAACCAAACCCACCATCTTCATTAGAGTTCCATCAAGCTACAACACACCCTTATTATGAGGCTCATACTTTAATCCCAACTTGTTAGAAACCACCTTAGGCATAATTGTGGTATTAGCTCCACTATCCACAATGCAATTGTGAACTAGTTTGTCTCCCACAATGAGTGTGAGGTAGAAAGGTGGAGGTTTTTCATATTTAGTGGATGGTTCTAGGACATAATTAGGTGTGTTGGTAAGGGATATACCATTGTGTTTTGGAACTTGAGGGGCTACATGAATGTTTGAGAGTTGTTCTTGTAGAAGTTCCTTTTGGCCAGGCATATGTAATACTTCCCAAAGAGAAATGCTTGTCTTGGTATTCTTCAAATAATCAATAATGTTTAGAGAGGAAGTATTCACCTTGTCTTGCATTCTTGAAGGTAATGAGGGAGATTTAACTTGTTGTATTAGAGGTTTGGCAACCTTGTTCACATTCTAACTTTGAGTAGTGTGACTAGTAGGATCTATTGCATTGGTACTTACACTTTCTGACCTTAGTGAGGCACTACTTAGAGTCACTTGTGTTACTGGAGTATCTCCTAAATCCCTCTTTTTATCCCTTGTGTTGGCTGTAATTGATGTATTTTGATTTAACACATAATTATCTTCTACTTGGAAGTTCATAAAACTAGTACTTTAGATGGTACCTTCTCCTTAAACATCCCTTTGCATGACTGATGTAACATAAGGAGTAGTTCCTTCTTGAGTTACCAAAGCTTTATTACCTTCTCCACCATTATGCATAAACTAACCTTGATATTTCCCCCAATGATCCAAATGTTCCTCTCCTTGAACTAGATTGGTGTGGACTAGAAAAACAACCTTTGTGGATGGAGTGTAATTAGGATTATAGGCATTGGGCTACCTATTGAAACCTTGTTGACCTTGTCCTCTTTCCTAGTCAATATATTGGGGTGGAGTTCTATAGCCTTGTTGAGGATAGTATTGAGGATTGGGTAGAGCACTTGTGTATATTTGTGCTTGTTTGAGCTAGGATATCAAAGATTGAATCATCTCATCCGTATCTATAGCCTCATCTACCTTCATGGGAGTGGTTTTAGGTTTAACATTGGTATTGGGAACTTGTGTTATGCTTTGGATTCAACTAAATTATGATACAATAAAGGCATGGAGACTCTTAGAGGTAATTTCCTAGCTTATATCAAACTATTCTTAGCTTTAATGGCTATCTCATATGCCTTGGGTAAATTAAATTCTCCCATTGATTGCAAAATTACTACCACATTAGTGTCCATAGCCTTGAGATAGGTGAGGAATACAAAGTTTGGAGGCCTCATAATAGGTGGAAAGATATTCCATGTCCTTTGAAACCTTTCATTGAAATCTCCCATGGACTCATTAGGACCTCTCTTTATCACATTCAGCTAGTGAATTAGTGATGTATGGTCACTCTTATTCTCAAAACTATTCACCAACAACTCTCCAAACTCATCCAAATTAGTAATACAACCACCCTCTAAAGTTTTATACCAATAAAGTGCCTTACCCTTTTGAGACATGACAAGTAATCTAATAGCTATGTTATCTTGGGAGATACTGTGAAAGTTGTAACAGTTTGAAATGTCCCTAATGTGTTCATATGGGGTAATAAGACCTTCTCCATTGAAATTAGGGAGACTTTTCGTAGCATTGGGATGAATAGGATCATATGTAGGAAGGTTAATTAGCTTTTGGGTGTTGAAGGTTGGGAAAGGATGTCTTCTAGCCATCTCTTCTTCATCTTCTTGATCTCCTTGATCTTTTATTCCTTCAACTTCTTCTTCCTCCTCTTCAAAAACTTCCTATTCTAGATCTCTAAATGATAAAAATGGTTCAAGATTTTGTTTTTCAAGAGGAGTTTCAGGTAGAGGGACTTAATTTAAGGCTCTACTAGAAGATGATCTAGTGAAGACCATGAAGTATAATGTGAAGAACTTGATATATAACCAAAAATTCTCACCTTTTAGAGTCACCAAATGTTTTATTAAGAACACTTTTGTAACCTTGGACTTGTCAAGGCTAGCATTCACCTTGACATGAAAATAAGTAGGACCAGTTGTCCCACTGAGCATGCCAGAACTATTGACACTTGAATTTGCACCCTTGAAGAAATGCTTGGCTTTCCTCATCCAAGTGGCACAATGGAGTCATCTCTCTTGTTGTGGGTGACAATTTTGTTGAGATGAATCTCTATATAAGGGGCTAGATCCCTTTGATGCACCTTTAAATCTCACTCTAACCTATCAATTATGTATGAAAATGGTTAAGGAAAACAACTAATAAATCAAGAAGTGATGTACCAATGTATAATGTCCTCCCAATTTATTGAAACCACTACTTAAAGATAAACAAGGTGTTTCTCATACAAGACTCACAACTCAGGATTCATTGCTACATCAATGTTTCATATGCTAGATTCAAGAAGGTATATGATTTTTAGGAAGGGAATAAATGATTCCAAATAGGGATAAAATCATAAACCACTTCTAAGATATCTATACACTTTATAAAAGAACACTAGTAAAGACCTATAACAATATCCTTTTTTTAAATTGGTAGACCATCAAGAGTACAAGAAAGAAAAGATAATCTTTCACTAGACTAGACCAACAATATTCAAGTCAATACTCAATATTATAGCATATGAGTGGCAACAACACTTGTATATTTCTTTAAGAGTTCTTCAAGTACAAGTATGGCTAGAGTTTTTCCAATAACTAGTAGAGGCTAGCCAAAGAGCTAAAAGAATGCATGTGTGTGTGTGTGTGTGTGTGTGTGTGTGTGTGTGTGTGTGTGTGTGTGTGTGTGTGTGTGTGTGTGTGTGTGTGTGTGTGTACATACACATATATATATATATGCATTCTTTCAGCTCTTTGGCTAGCCTTTGCTGGTTATTGGAAAAACTCTAGCCATACTTGTACTTGAAGAACTCTAGCCATATTTCTTTAAGAGTTATTCAAGTACAAGTATGGCTAGAGTTTTTCCAATAACCAACAGAGGCTAGCCAAAGAGCTAAAAGAATGCATATATATATCTATATATATATATATATATATATGAGTTCTTCAAGTACAAGTATGGCTAGAGTTTTTCCAATAACCAGCAGAGGCTAGCCAAAGAGCTAAAAGAATACATATATATATATATATATATATATATATATATATATATATGTATATATATATATGTGTGTATCTATATATATTTATATGTGTATATATATATATATATATGTATATATATATATATATATATATATGTATATATATATATATGTATATATGTGTGTGTGTGTGTGTATACATACATATATATATATATAGATACATACATACATATATATATATGTATATATATATATATATATGTATATATATATATATATATATATGTATGTATATATATATATATATGTATGTGTGTGTGTGTGTATATATATATATATATGTATGTATATATATATATATATATATATGTATGTATATATATGTGTGTGTGTGTCTGTATATATGTGTGTGTGTGTATATATGTATATATGTATGTATATATATGTATGTATATATATATATATATGTATATATATATATATATATATATATATATGTATATATATATGTATATATATATGTATATATATATATATATATGTATATATGTGTGTGTGTGTGTGTGTGTGTGTGTGTGTGTGTGTGTATAGCTTTTGAGATAGGAATAAAACAAAGGAAGTCCAAAGGTCACTCAAACATTTGTCACCTTGATAATATTAGTTAAAATTGTATGTGAAAGAGGAGTGAGGTGAGTCATGCCATGTTAAGAGGTCTACTTGTCTAAAATAAGTCATGAGAATGATGAAAAGTGGCATAAAACCTTTAGAATTGGCATAGGAAATTCCCTCCATCAAAGACCATCCATGAATGTTTGAAATTGAAAAATAGGAGAGTCAACGCATAGCATTGTTTGATGGAAATGGAACTCATTGTGATAGTTATAAAATGTTTTTCCTAACTTCCAGTCATCCTTTAGACACTTGTGTTTGTCAATTTCATGGAAGCTTTTTGATTTGGTTGGTTTCCATTAATAACTCAAACCATTGACCTATCCACTTTTCACTTGCTTTGTTTGTGCACTATATGCTCAAGATTATACCATTTTTTACCTCCACATTTGCCCTCAGGTTCCCATCAAGCCTTGTTTGACTCCAATGGCTAGTTTATATAGGTTTAAATTGACATTTGCGGGACCATCACCTTCCTTATTCATTCAAAAATATTCCCTCAGACATAAGTTTCTTTCAAACTTTTTTAGCCACTTTGTTTTGACATTTTTTTTGAGAGAATTCATTCAAGGTCTTTGCATCAGGTAATTTATTTTAGGCATTTTTCCTAAAACAAATCCTTCAACCTCTTTTTCCACATTAATTCCTTTATACTATTGAATGACCCTTTGGCTATCCTAAAAAGAACCCTCGGAAATCTTGAAAACACCCTTCCCAAAAGTAAAATATCCTTTAGGGAAAATGATAAGTACCATTGGATTTTTGAAAATGACCCTTTTAGTTCAAGAAGAATACCTTTGAAGATTTTGAAAAGGACCATTATTTGAAGGGAAAGTACCCTTCAAAAATCTATAAAATTTCCTTTGAAACTTGTAGGATGCCCTTTCAAAACTTCTATTTGGTCCACCTTCCTATGAAAATACCCTTCGAATTTTTGTAAAGTACCTTTCAGCTTTTTGAAAACATCCCTTTGAAAAATTTGAAGTGACCTCTTTGAAAAATTTAAAGTGCCCTTCGAGAAAGTTACAAATGACCCCTTTGAGAAGATTGTGTAGACAATTTTCTCAAACAAATTTGACCCTTAGCTTGAAAAGATATCTTTCTGGGAAATTGTTTTAGACAAAATGTCTGAGACAATTCCTAACACTTGAACCAAAAAACCCAAAAACAAAAACCTCTAAAAGAAAGAACACTCAGTCAAAATACCAAAACAAAGTCTCTAAATTAAAGAATAGTTGGTATTTTTGCTACGTCTCAATGATAAATACTCCTTCTAAAGAAAATTTCCAAATATTGTACTTGGCCAAATTTGAAAGATGCAAACTTGGAAGCAAAAATTGACCAAGAAATGTTAGGGTTTATATCCTTCTTTTTCCTATTTCCATTCATTGCGATAGGCTTTTCATATTTCATATATTATTTTATAATAGCCCTCTTTCATTGTGTTTATTATTTTCCATCTAAAAAAATTATGTCTCTTCCTTTAGGAAGAAGTGTTAGGCTTAATGGTCACCTTATTAATCATATCAAGATTCCTTTCATTCAAGCCTATATCATGGATAAAGGACCAATTACAACCCCCCTCATTGATCCTTCACATCTTGATTATGTCTACTTATGTGGATTTTAATGATAATACATTAGAACATGAGAAATACAATCAAGATATAAATAATACACAAGAGAAGACTTAGAACACACTACCCCCCCTCAATGAAGACAATCTAATAATTAATGAAGATGAGGTATTAAAAAGTTTTAGAGATAGACTTTAGGAATAGCCCCATGATCATGTACATATTTTTCAAGCTATATTGGAAATCAAGAACACATCACTTGGTCAATCCTCTAATCCCAAAAATAATAATATTATTACACCTACTATGGGGATAACTTAGACTCTAAAACAACTGGATACAACTAACCAACCCTCACTAGTGTCACAACCTCTTATGATTAGTACACATCCTTCTTCTTCAGATGTAAAATACCTTTGATAGGAGATCAATTCTTTGTAGTCTAAGGTGTTAAATCTTCAGTGGGGTGTTACTAGATCATCTTATGTCTGGATTCTCATATGCTCCTACATGCACATTTAGCACAACATATAGAGGCAAATACTTTTCCATTTTGGGTTTGTAGCACCCAAAATTACTTTGTATGATGGTAAGGGTGACCCAAATTATCATCTCTATGCTTTTGATGTAGCATATTTAAATTATGTGTCCAATGATTAGCTCCTCACTATGTTATTCCCTCATAGTTTAAAGGACTATACATTATAATGGTTGTATGATCTTCCTAATGAGCCCCTCACAACATTTAATCCACTAGTAGATATGTTTTTAACACACATTTTAATCAATATCAGTGATAAGATTTCATACACTCAAGTTTCACAACTCAATCAATAATATAGTAAGCTAATAGCTAAATATGTCTTACAATATAAAA